>JAULBZ010000073.1:0-45073 GCA_032360805.1 Neoturris breviconis
AACCAGATCTTGTATGTAAAGTTTCTTGTTATTAGCTTCATAAGTTCATAATCACAGTGTTCAACCACTGTGGAGGAGGGATTTTTGAGCGTTACTTGCCTCCACAGAGATTATTCCCTCTTATTTTGAACACTGAATTAGGGATATTCTTAAAAACAATTCAACTCTTTTGATGAATTTGTAATAAATTCAAACTGGAAAGAATCAATGGGCTTATAATTATAAACGATTATTTTATTTCAGACAACCAATTTCAAGATTGTTAGTTTGGTAGTCTTGTGTACCCTCATTGGGTGTTTTTACACCTTATTGTACCGTATTGTGCTGAATAGCTCACCCCCTTCAGTTCATTTCATTTTCATACTATTTCAACACAAACCATTTAAGGCAAACAATTCCAAGATTGTGGGATGTTTTTACACATTATTTTACCTGTGTAGTTTACTTCTAGTAGTTTACTGACTTCTAAATCAATAGCGCTGATAAGACAATGTCTGAACAACATTATTGCACATGCGCAATCTATATGACGCATTGGTGCATTGGATAATAAGACTCGCAAAGTTTTAATGTTGATTGATGCAAAAAAGTTATTTTTGAAATATCATATGAGGATTAATTTTAAAGATTTAAGATTTTAGAACAGTTTGAAGCCTTAATTTTATTTTGTAAAGTAGTATGATTTCTTATGTCCATGACTAAGTTCTTTTTTTTACTCATTTTCAGTACTCATTGTGCATAACTGATCTATTGTAATAAGATCTTTCAACATCAATGACTTAATATTTAAGTTGTTATCTTATGTTGTAACTGATCTGCAATAAGCAGTGTCGCTGACCTTTATAAGCTATAACAAGATCTTGTCGCAGCATGGACTTTGTCTTAACATTTAACATTTAACTTAACCTGTTTTTGGATACTTTCTCTCTCTTACATTATTGTTTTAGATTCTATGTAATGGACCTGGTACTTGTATACCAATTTGTGGTGCTGCATTTCTACTAAAGGTACATCGCATATTATGATTTTAAAAATAATTCATTGGACTTTTGTTATGTAGGAACCGTTCCAAGTCAGGCCTCTGAATTCACGTCGGCATTTCCCTGTGGAGGAGCATCTTTGGAGACTAATTTACAGCCTGTTGAATTCAGAGGCCTGCAAGTAGTACCCTTCTTTGATGCTTTATTGTAATAAGTGTGTTACTTTCTTTCAATATACCCCAGAGACAAGCCCACCTCACAAGCGAGCCCACGAACTTGTTCCTGGAAGTCCATGGGCTTGCTCGGTACTAAATTTTGATTCTTCGAATATCTTGTTTTTTCTTAATTTCTAGTTTATTGTTTTTTTTATTTTCCTGTTATGATAGCTTCAATTTGTCAGTCGGAGTATAAAAAAAACAGTGGCTCCTTGCAATGCCCTTTGGTACATATAACATCATTTTTGAGTCGTTTAAATGGCAGGTGGGTTTACTCAGAGTGTTAAAATATCATATATCCAAAGTATTCAGAAACCTTTTATGTTTTTATTTTAGATTTTCTTTTTAACCAATACAAGGATTGTATTTATTGAAAGTATATGTCGTGTAAAAACATTATCACTGACTGGTAAAATACTATATACATTTGCTGATAAAATTTTACTTCAATGGCCAGAACTTATCAAGACATTTCCCCGTGCAGAATATATTGGACGTTTAATTTGAAGATTGAATTGCTTATGTAGGCGGATATCATGATGTTTACTTCAATGGTGAGAACGTTTTGAGACATTCCCTGTGTTGAATAATTGAACGTATAATAGTATATATTAGGAATATCCTAGTCATGAATATAATGGACATCTAATTTACAGATTAAACTATGTATTTAAGCAGACATCGTGATAGAGTTTTACTTCAATTGTGAGAACTTATGAAGAAATTCTGATGCTGAATAGTGTACTAGTATGTTTAAATTTAAAGATTAAACAATCTATATCTGCACGGTTGTGATATATTTTTGTTCCCATGACTATAATTGCTAGAATGATTATCACCAGTAGTATTATAGATCAACTGAAATAAATGATTAACTTTCTGTGTTCGAAGTAAGAGTAAATTATCACTGTGGGAGAGGGATTTTTGATCGTAGCTTAGGCTTTGACATAGCTTGGTAACTTGGAGCTATGCTTAAAAATCCCTCTCCCACAGTGGTTATTTACTCTTTATCCGAATGATGTTCACTCGTAGAATAATAGATCAACTGTTTCAAAAATGAATGATTATTATGAACCAACGTTCTTGTATTCGAAATAAGAGTATCACTGTGGAGGAGGGATTGTTGACATAGCTTCAAGATTTGTAACTTGAATCTATGCTCAAATATCCCTCCCTCACAGAGATGGAAGTATTAGTTGGAACATACCTTAAGGGAAGTAATTTTCGCGTGTTTAGAAATTTTTAGCGGGAATTAATTTTCGCGAATAAGAAGATTCAACTTTTTTGGGCGATTTTAGAAATGAAGGAATTACATCGACATCTGAATATCTTATGACTATAGTCATACATTTTGCCCTAATAATCATCCTCCTTGACTTCTTCTTCTTCAAACTGGTCGAAGGCGTTCCCCTGGAAGTCTTCCTCTTCTACCATTTTTCGTCATCAGATTCTTGTGTGAATTTTTTCGTGAGAATTAATTTTCGCGAATGGCTAACCTTTGGACATTTCGCGAGAAGAGATTTTCGCGAATTGACACTAATTTCGCGAATTCGCGAAAATTACTGTCCGCGAAAATTACTTCCAGTTATTCATTTTACATGTTTGCATAGAAATAACTTTTCTGTAATCTGATTGACTCAACTCATTTCGCTTAAAAGTTGACCTCATTTCTACTTTGAAAATTCATTTCTCTGCGAACTATTTTTCCTTTTAAATTTTTAAGTAGTAATCCGCATTTAGCATTAGGGAAAACGTGTTTATTTGTGGGTTTTTTTTACTGCTCGTGTGTACAAGTAGAGTGAAGGCTCTCATAAAATCATAACGGAATTCTTCTTCTTAATTAATTATCATTAAGAGTTAGGAAAAGTCACCAAATTTCAATACCATACCATTAACAAAAAAAGTTGAATGAAAATTTGTGGTTTCATATGGTTAAAATGATGGAAATTATTATACTCATTTCAAAATTAGAGAAATTCACAAAGTAAAAGCTAACATTGCATTGACGACAACAAATTTTATTTACAGCTGCAATACAATGGTATCTCATAAAACATATAACTATGATTTGAAAGGCAATATTTCCCTACAATGACGTCACAGCAAGGTCACATACCAATTAGAATGTGGTATTTTATTGATATCGCGATTGGCCAACCTCAGGAAAGTTTTATGCACTAAGGGCGTATTTGTTTTGAGTGACCAAATGGACCAAATCAACAGAACAAAATAAAAGGTGTGAAACAAATGGAAACAGGCCATTTGGTAGCCATATATCCACATAATAACTCACTGAGAAATATAATGTGCGTTGTAAAGGAAGTTCTTCATTATTATAATGGTAGGCAAAAACTTGTCCTAAGTCTGCAGTGAAGATGCTAGAACGTTGCGCTTATTCAATCGACAAAACTTAAGGTATTTAATTTTTTTTTGGAAAATAGAATAAACACCACAATGATTTGCTCGTATTATACTGTTTCTTCTTTTCTTAATCAATATCAACATCTTCATCACCTGAATTCTCATCTAACAGCAAAAAACTATATATGGATTATGTATGCAGGAATCACATCTACATTGAAGTCTATATTTTCAGATTGGATATAAATATTTATACTATCTTATATATTCTGCATGAATGGCTTATACGACTAGAAATTTAAGGACGTTTCGTATAATTTATATAGGGTTGTTTTGATTTGTTTTCTTTCGGCAACTAGGGATAAATTTCCCTTAGCAAACCAATTTTAGACAGGTGGTAAAAATGTTTTTTTCTATTCTTATTTTTGCTTGAAAAACGTTTTAACAATTGTTTTTGGACCAAAATATTTTTCACCTAATTTTTATTTGCCACCTGTTTTTCCTTGATTACTTTATCATAATAAACATACTAAAATATTTATGATCTGGAAAGTTTCAACACTACCGCTTGGTTCAATTAATAGCTATGGAAGGGGGTACTTTCAACACCCTCCTCCAGTATTAAGAATCCTCAAACTGACCAGTATTACTAGGGTTAAGAAAAAACTGTGTCACTGCAAACTCTTTGCAGTTTTAAATATTTGTACTCGTGCTATTACACTGCTCACAGTTCATTTTATTTTGTACATACATTCATAATAGTTAAATGTACCGAAATATTGACAAATAATTTTGCAACGAGAATCGAGAACTTTTGAAATTTCATGTTGAATATTTATTTCATAAATGCTATTAAAATTATTATTACATGGGTTCAAATAAATCAATTTAACATATGTGAAGGAGGGTGTTATGTTGATCACCCATTGGCCCGGAATAAGAGATACGCACCACCTGTGAACGATATTTGTGCGGTTATTTACTCTTATTTCATGTGCAATGGATTGACACCCTTCTCCACTGATACGTTTATTGTTTATTTTCATTCATGTGTTATTATTATTATTATTATTTGCTTGAATTCAAGCATAAAATTTACAAAATTTCAAATAATTCACCGAATCAGATAAAATCGTATCAAATCAATAAGTAATTTGTTTATAAAAAATACAGTTCATCGAAAACAATTCTTTAAAAAAAATCTTTGTATATCGTGACAGTCCTCAAAACAAGTGCCGGTCATCACTGTGGATGAGAGCAGAATATTTTCTCCTCCACAGTGACCGACATTTATTTTAACCTGTAGAAATACAGTGATCATAATAATAAGAAGTAATCAATTGTATGACGTCACAATGGTTAGTTGTTCTTATGTTCGCAATATTGATTGCACTCACTATATATATTCATGCATCCACTGAACTCAAAACTGCTGTTTTTAAATTTTACGTAAAAAATATATAAAAATAATTTTGAATAAATATAATACTATTATACAAACAATTAATTCCAACCAATAAGAATGCTTCATTTATTTGATTAATTATGGTTTTTGACCAGCTGCAATAAATGGTTATCTATGAATAGGTCGTAGAATAAAACTTTATGGAAATAGACTTTATAGAAAATAATAGACCTGCTATGTATCGTCTATAAAATAAGAAGAAGAACTGATTGGTGTATTTCAATTGAATGATTGCTTTGTAATGAACGAACCAATTAATTGTAAGACACCTTTAGAAATAGAAAGTTGATATCAAAATTGCATTTAACTTATTCAATTCAATTCCAGACTCCCAACAGCAGAGGTCTGGGATTGAACTTGCTACAATTAACTTGTAGTGAAAATGTATATATATATATATATATATATAGTGTTCGAAATAAGAGCATTGTGGTAGAGTGCGTTTTAAGCTACAAACTTCTTCACAGTGCTTATTTCGACCATTGTACATACTCCTATTACTGAAATAATAAAATTATCATCAATGCAATTAAACGCTATCATTTTATCTTTCTAACAAAGAAACCACTTACGAGCTTGTTTACTTAGATCTCAAACATCTCGAAAGTATTTTGTAAGCAGTCATCGCCATGGAGGAGAGATCTTTCAGAACATTTTTAGCCAAATTGACTAAAATATTCCGACAAATCTCTCCTCTACAGTGGTGAGCGGAAGGATAACATGTTAATTGCATTGTTCTAAATTGGAAGCTATTGCTTCAAGCTAACAAATAATTATTTACTCCTCAATAAAATACAACTGATGAATTATATACATTTTCCATTATTCTCGTACACAAACAACCTTGTAATTCATTGGCTTTTTCCATATAAATAAGCCAATCAAATACAAGATCAATGTTTCTAAGCAATCAATGAAGAGGTTTCTCAGCACTCTTCTCCATAGGTTCTATTTCTGATTATTTTGGCCCTCCTCTTTACAGTGCTGTGGACGTCACGTGACTTGTTAAAGTCACTTAATCACCCTATTTTGGTCAAAATTCCAAATAAATAAAATGAAAGCTCTGAAAATTTCATTCTCTAAAGACAACTGTTAGTGGAGATACGAGTGATTAAATTTTTGTATTTTTTATGCCAACTGTGTTGCAGCCATATTGTTTGGCCAAACTTCGTCACTTTTCTGCATGATTATATGAAGTTGTAGCTAGTTTTTGATAAAATAATGGCTTATTTGACCCACTTCATGTTACTTATAAATGCTGAAATGTGATAAGGCGTGATCAGCAATTGCCAATAGTGAACTTGATATAGATTTTTGAATTTTGAAAAAATAGGGTGATTATGCGACTTTAAACCAACATAAATTGTTTGAATGAAATTCAGAGGGTAATTTGACTACTATTTTGTAAAGTATGACAGTATAAACTGTTGACTATTTTGCAGAACAATAAAGAGCATTGTTCCGTAATAGGCTATTATTTTGCAGAATGAAAAAAGTTTCAACTAAGAATATAATAAGTAAATACAAGAAAGCAAAAGACAAACAAAAATAAATAAATAATTTTCCCTCTAACACTAAGTAACTGCTAGTAAATAAGTTTTCATTAAAAAGAGCGCGAAGTAAGAAATCGAGAAGTGTTTATTTGAATCAATAAAATGAAACATCATGTGACTGCATATAATTTTATTAATAAACAAACAATGAATAAATTATAAGAAGGTTTAAAACTAAAAACTAATCAGTTTCCTTGGTTCAATAATCTTCTCCACAGAGACTATTTAGACAGTTCAACCTGATGTTAAAATGAAATTCGAAATTCTTTCAAATACTTGCTATCAAATAAGACTGCTATATTTTACTCAATCATGATGGCTTCGCATAAATACAGCTTATTTATATCTCGAAAATACCAAGTGAACATGAATTTCTTACAAACCGGTAAAGTAGACAATTTTTTGTTTTTACTTATACACTATACTATTTACATTATAATATGATAATTTACATAAGACTATTTTACAAGCATTTTCGTAAGAAGAATTCACATAAATAATGTTCTGCAAAGTATTCACACGATGATTACAATTGCATGGTAGATGTTTGCTGATCTGGCATATTCATGTTAAACATCTTTTCTAAAAGAAAATATAATCAGTGATAATGAGACAATCCCTGTCGAGGTGTGACGTTTGAGCATACATTCAAACTTTTCAGCCTGAAGCTATGCTCAAAAGTCACTCCTCCATAGTTTTTATATTTGAGTATTTATAATGCTAGAAAATTTCCATAATATTTGTCAAACACTATTAATGTAAATTTCCCTAATATAAATGGTGTCGACAATAACCCCTAGTTTGATAAAGTATACTTGTTAAGAAAGTAAAAACTTCATTCCTTTGGAATTATTTGCAGTTACTAACAAACGATGTGTGCGCATACCTTCAATGGAATGTTGTTGATTATGCGTTGCGAACAAATTAGATAAAGTTGGATACATTGAAACTTCATCATCGCTCATTTGTTGTGATGATGTTAGGTTTTGTAAATCCATTGAACTTTGTGTATTAACACCTGAGGTAAGGTTCACCGTGTTACCTTGTGTACTAACTTCTAGATCCGCTAATGTAGGGGGGTTATATTGACAGCTTGATGCCATAGATGCAGTTGAGATCTGTGAACCACATGAACTATTGAAATCCATCACACGATTATCTTGAGATTGTTGATAGTTATATTGTTGTTTCTGAATAAGAAAAAGATTGCATGAATATAATTCATTGAGTTCCATACTCAGCATGATCGAAAGAAGGGAAATGGGATATGCCAAGAAGAGTTGAGTTTCAATCTTGTAATTAATTGTTTTTTTCACACCTCCAAATAAACTTTTTCATAGATTTAACCAAGCTGAAATAAAGTTGTATGATGTCCTCATGGTCGGAATAAGAGCAAATAATCTCTGTGAAGGAGATTTTTGAGCATAGTTTCAGGCTAATTGACTTAGTACTCATGATCACTTACCTGGTATGACAAATTTGAAAATGGATTTTCATTTTTTATTTGTTGTATACTCCTCATTTGTGGTCCATTACTAACTGGAGAAGTCATTTGACTGTATGCACTGTTATATGATGTGACAGCTGTATCCATCTGTTGCGCAGAGTTATATATATTTAAACTTGCCATTCTTTCATAGGCTAGTGGTAACGTGTATGAACGCTGTTTAGACTGGACCAAAGGGGAACCATATGTAGTAGACTGACTTCTTGTAAATGGTGGTCCTTGTTGTGTTGTAAATACAGAAGATGAACCGTATGTTGATTGGTACGTGTTATCATCTGGTGTGTATTGTCGGTTACCTATGTTAGAAAGAAAATTATGGTATAATATTTCCCATCATGCCATGCGATGATCGTTTATAGTTGTGTGCCACTATTTCCCTGAATCTGAAAACTTATATATAATTATAGTATATATTTCCCATCATGCCATGCAATGATCGTTTACGTTTCTAATTATATTTACAAATGAATGTTTTATGGGGTTCAAACATAGCAACATTGTTGACTTTCTTTTGGTTTTTACTTTATAGATTTTTAAATAGATTGAGGAATACACAATGTAAGTGACAGTGATTTATTCATCATCAATAATAAATACCTGCATATCCTCTTGCAAATTCTTCAGCTGCATATTGTAATTGCATTCCTGTATTTGCTTGCGGTGACCCGTATGTTTGGTTTTGTTGTATAGGTGGTGAGTTTGGTGTGTATGGTGGCTGATAAGCACTTTGTGATGTACTTCCCAACGGACTGATGATATGTTTCGTTCTTGTTGGTGTCTCAACGCCTGCTTAAAAAGATAATGTTAATAGAGTTTTCTCACACAAGCTACATTTCTCACCTCTGACTCAAGTATAAATACCAAAATATCGGTTTGCTTTGCTATGTTTTCAAACCTAATAATTTATATGGATGGGTTGTATATCTATGTATGTGTGAGGATTAAACAAAATTCTTTTGGTCAATGTTTTTTTGGCTGTTTGTTTACTATAATCCTATCTCTTCAATGTGCTAGTATTCACATTGTTTCCGATACCATTTACCTGGGAATAGTTAAACACCAAAAATGAAAATAACTTCAAAAAGTAATGGGTGTGGTGTCGAACAGTTGTTTTCAAACTTGTAATAGAATAGATGCATTTTTATTTTGTTCTGGTTAAGTATGAGTATCGTACCTGAATCATTGTCTGAATGCCATTGCGTTTGATCATCTGCTAATTCATCTTTTATTACATCATCATCGAATGATATTTTATTCAATGGTGGCTGATGAAAATATTTCAGATAAGGATGTGTCCGTTGACTTTTAATATTTACAGGACGTGATGTTATAGGTAGTTCTGTATAAGATCCATATGGTGAATTGTTTGAACCAGGACTTTCCAATGTTTTAGGATATGCACGGTATACTATCGAATCTAGAAGAAGATGGTGATTTCTGGTAAATATTGTGACATTAGCTTTTATAGCAATTTCTAACCATTTTTATTAGATCAGTTAATGATTATTTTGACTGTTTTTTTTACCCTTTTTTTACTATTTTGCCATCATAATCATATAGAGCAAAGTAGTTTTTGGAATCCATTTGTTTAACAGAAGTTTTGTACTTCTGGTCAGTTATTTTCAAGTGTTTAATACATGATTCAGTGGCAAAGAATACTGTTTACACAGAGACGAATTCAAATATAAACATCTGAGGTATCATTGTAAACAAACAAAATTATTTTAAAAATACAAAAAACATGTTTGTAACAATAAATATGCTGGTTAGTAATCCCTTAATCATCAATAAACTATGTGACCAAATTAAGCATCGATACATTACTACCACATTCAATGCCTGCAAACTTAGTATGTGTGGCCAAATCAATGTTGTGAAGGCGTCAAATTAAAATGATGTCACGGGATACTACCTTAGAAAATATGTTAAAACACATCTCAGATGATTGGAATTTTTTAATTAAACGAAAAACAATATTAATGTAATTAGTAATGTCGTATTAATTGCTTGATTACTGTTACTATATCCACTGAAAAATTGCGATGTTCCCAATGAGATAAAGTAATCAATAATTGAAAGTGTTTGAAGCTAAAACTTGTTTAAAATCAGCAGTAAAGACGCTAGAACAACGTTTTCGCCATTGTTCTAGCGTCTTTACTGTGGACTTTAAACCAGCTTTCCTTTGGGATGAAATCAATTTTTATAAACTGGAAAACATAATTCTGTTTTACTCTTATGTTGCAAGAGTTGTATGCACAAATAGGACGCAAATATTTTTGGATATATTTTTCCTTGATGGAATGACAGGGGTCACATTATTACCTTATATCGTCATAAGTATGAAACGATCATCTGTACCACCTAACGGTCTAACATAAAACTGATAGGTGGGGTTTAAGTAAATATAATGTACATTCTTAAAATTCTCCTTAAATCGGTATCTAATGATTATTAAAGAATTATAAAGCATTCTCGAAATACTGTTTATATCTCTGATTAGTACATTATCTATTATAATGTTTATACTAACAAAGGACGGATGTTCAATGAGAATAGTAGAGAAGAGCTTATTTTGTACGATCTCCCATGTGATTGGTTTATACATACTGAAGTAACTAATCCGTTAAAAGCTTATGGATATAACATCCCTTTTAAACTTTTAACGATACTGAATGGGTAAATTTACGAAAGTCTCGAAATCAGACCTTCCTGCTTAAAATTTATTCTTTTTTCTAACCTAATAATTTTCTAGATATAATAGCAAGCAGTTTTAATTTAGAAACGTTGTCTTGGTTGTTGTTCATTTTTCTATGAAATATTTTCATGCTTTATGGAAACCATAATTTGCTTATTCTCTACCTCCATGTTAATTATTAATTAGTGAATTAATTATAGTTATTTCCGTAAAACTCTGTATTGACGTCAATTAATATCAACAAACAAATACCTCAACATACAGTAATCGTTGCGTGCACATATTTTGTAGTCTTCGTATAAGTTGGGTATTTTAGTAGATCATTTTTTAATATTCTACACACAAATCTACTACTTTCCTGCACCTAACTGTAGGGGTGGTGTTTTCTGGACTTGTTTTTAAATAAGCTAAGCAAGGGGTATAAGGTGCCTAAAATTGTTTGTCTAACAAAGTGAAGCACAAAAATATAATTTTATTCTATAAGAAAAAGTGATTTGAAAATCCCAAAACTGGAATTAGCACGGGAGATTAATCGTAATCGAGTTCATTCGTGACTAATAATTAGGACTCTTAATCTGGAGGTTATAGATCAAATGTTTGCAAAGAAGTTTACTAAGTCGAAAAGCTACAAGGTGATTGGTTCTTCTCTAAGAGGAAGCCAATCAAATTTAAGATGATTGACTTCGTATTAGTTCGAAACTTCCGCCTGTAGGTAGCAAGATGAAATCTAAAACAAGTTAAAATTCCTTATCTATTAATGTGCTGAATAATTAAAACAATTTGTTGATAGATGCATTGTCATGGTTCTAATAAGACTCTCGTTATTAGTGCTTTAATATCTTGTGACTAAATTTGTCATCTCTTAAGAATGTAAGGATGGCACCAAAATGTCACTCACTTAGAAACTGTGTTTTCTAACTAAATAGAAAGAAATATATTGTGATTTGTTTCCTTATTAGTCTAGTCTTGCGGTGGCTATCAGCTTATGGTTTGGCCCACATCCTCGTGCTCCTCCCATAAATTTAAAAATAAATGATTTCTTTCCAAATATAAATCTGTCACGTGGGTTTTCACCGCAACATATCTATGTATGCTAGTTAGATTGGCAAAAATAAAAAGTTAAACCAATCAGGTTGGCTAATTTTTTCTGTTTTGAGTGGTATTACAAGAATGAATCTCATGTAAAATTTAGAATTTCTTATACAGAAATTTGTTCTCTTTTGCTTGTTCTGCTACTTCTTTTGTAATTTCCAAAATATAATCATTCGGTTACAATCAAACTGATTTATAATTTTACTTCCTGTTGTTTACATATATGTTATCAGGTGTATTTGTCAATTAATCCTCATATTTTTTATAACTTCATGGTTTATTTACATTAATTTGACAGTGGAAGATTTAAATGTAGATTTTTAGGTTTGATGGTCAACTTTGACCGTTTTGAAGTATTTTGGCTACCATGGTGTTGACAAATATTTCAGATTGTTCTGTGAAACAGTTATGTTGTATATTATGTAATGAGAATATGTTAATATCCTGTACGTCACGTGACAAATTGTTTACTTGCTTCTAATACTTTGATTTGTTGGCATCGTTACTAGAATTAAGTGACGTCATAATGGAATTAGACTTGATTGTGTGCTGTCTATATTTGATGGTCCATTCTTCCATTTCTCCCTAGTAGCCACTAACCCACATTTTCATCTCCCCAATAACTTCAAGAAAAGAATATGTTTGTGGTCAGAAGAAGAGTACTGGTGTAACGATCTTGTAAATGATTGGTTTTTTCGTATCAATTAAACCAATCAACTGCGAGCTCGTTAACATAACACTTCTTTTTATCAGTAGCCGTTATTTTAATTGAATTATCAACGAACAAATCAGTGTAATGCGTGGGCATTAATTACTGATCAATATCAATAAACAAAGTACTGACATAAGAAACAAGGAACTGTAGTATCGTTTTTGAAGCTCAGAAAAAAAAATTACGTTTCCTAACAAGTCATGACCGTAGTTGCCCTAAATCCAGAAATCATGTGTATCTTAGCTGCGTTTTTTTTGGATTACTACTATCTTTTTTTAGTACCTTTCTCTTTTTTTTACCCAATTCTTCTTTTTTTTTACTCTTAAGATATTTAACGTTAGAAGAGAAAGTCATGTGAAAAACAATATTTCGCTAATTAGTGCATTTTTTACTAATTAGTTGAATTAGATGAATCCTGATTGCAATTATAAAAGCTTTTTAATTTTAAAATTTAATTAATAGTTTTCTTTTGACATAATTAGGAAGAGGTGGGTATGGAAAACGCTAAATTAATTAGTAGATTTAATTCACCCACGCTAATTAATGTGAGGAAATCAGTTGTTGATTTGATACAACATGCGTTCTGCTTCCTGTTTTAAATAGTTCGTGGTTGGTTCTCATATAACTGCACTTCCTATCAAAGATAACAATATATATGTTAGTATAAAAGCTAAATCTTTTGGTTGGCAAAACTGCAAAACAGGTTGTTTTAATGATCTTTTAATTGATTGGTTTGTTTACTGTAAAGTAAAGGATTGTTTACTAACAACTCTATGCTCAATTCCTCGATTCAATTATATTAGTTTAGCTTATATTTATAGTTTATTTGCATCGTAATAATCGTAATAATTTTCAATGTCGGTCCCCAACAAAGCGACATGGCCAAATGTAAAATCTATTTTATATGTAACAAAAGTAAAGTATTGTAATAAAGGAGCAGCCTCATAATGGCAAGAGTAAAATTAAAATCTATTTATTTGTCAATTCTTTACTTTTGCTGATATTTTCATTGTTCACATATTCATTCATTTGTTTGCTCATTCATACTTAATTCATCCATCTTAGTTTTAATTACTGAAAGTAAGAGTCTTACTTTTACTGATTTCATTCCATATATGGACATAACAGTTACATATAGCTTACATAATGATGACTCAACACATTTTTACGAATTTCTACATCCTGTCATTTATTGAAGTAAATTAATTGTGTTTTTTTTGCTTCAAGGTGTGTTCTCAAATATATACGAGAATTACCTTATATGGGAATATACTGTCCATGTATGGGAATACACAATCCATATATGGATACATACGGGACTATATTTCACACTGTCATTGAAATCTTTGTTTTTGAAAATAAACCACAAAAACATCTATTATAATTTCTTCCCCAGACTTCTTGTTAATTACCACTACAATATATACGTTGTTCTTAAAATAGTAGTAATTTTAGAAACCCAATCGAAAGTAATGAAGTGCCCACACTTTAAGTTGAGAGAAAAATATTTGGGAACAAATTAATTAGTGATAATATGACAAGTAGATCATGTAAGCCAAAACGTCTAGAAGAAAACCACACCGAGCAT
This sequence comes from Neoturris breviconis, assembly GCA_032360805.1. Classification (NCBI taxonomy): domain Eukaryota; kingdom Metazoa; phylum Cnidaria; class Hydrozoa; order Anthoathecata; family Pandeidae; genus Neoturris; species Neoturris breviconis. The sequence goes on from JAULBZ010000073.1 coordinate 14,169, forward strand.
GCTGACGATCTAAAAATACCATATACTACAAATAAAATAAAAATAAAGAAGCATTCTAATCGACACGCGACGTCATTTTGACTCGTGCTAACTCGTGCTCTGGAAGAGAAATAATGTTCTTAATTGACCCACTTTGAACAAGTTTTTTCTAGTTTCTTACTCGTGTTTCAAATCATGTTTCGTCCTACATGATCATTATTTCACCACACAGTATTCGTTAATTTACTAGCGTGTTCTAACAACCAGTAAACTTATTGTAAGCAAATGATTATGCGTGGTTACTCTTACCACAACGAAACCTCATAATGCGTGTTTCTTCTCACCACAAAATATAGTTATTCTAAAAGTGTTGTTCTAAGAACCTCTCATTCTATATTGGAAATTGTCCAAAATATTCAAAATGCCTCAATCCTAAGAAACCAGTGAAACAAAGAGTGATATGTCAACGAGCTTGCGTTTTATTCGTTTCTTTGGTATGAATAGACCAATCAATTGCAAGATCTTTGACTACGCTTATTTGGAAAAAAACTGTTTTTCAAGATTTTACATCTTCAGAATAAAATCCTCTATACAGTTTACAATTGCCTCTTAAAATATGACCCTTTCAACCATTAGATTTTTCTCATTTCCTGTCTGTATTATATTACTTCAATCGTTTCTACATCAGTCTACTCCTGTTTATATTTCGATACTTCGAACCTAACCTTCTGACCCCAAAGTGCTCTTATATAAATTAGGAATGCTCGACCCTTTTTAACCTCAATATACTTATGTTGTTAATATAATAATTTGACCCTTTTTTGACACCATTGTACCCATTTTTATATTATATTATTCTGAACCTAACCATGTCAACCTGAATAAACCTCAAAAAACATAACAACATAATTATAACTCATAAATCATTTATATTTTGTCAAAAATATTTAATTGCAACATTTCAACCTGTAAACTCATATCCTATTTGTTTCCAGCTTTTTATTAAGTGTATAATGTTACCATTAGTTACAGGATCATTAGAGGATTTTCATCGTATGTGTCACATGATTGTTTCCTCGTAGAAGAAGGATATAATTGCTGTAAATGAATATGTAAACAGCTCCATGACCTTATTAGCCTACGATAAGGACCTTGGCTTATTTAGCCCGGTCTATGCACATTCCATAGATTTTCAGCTTCTCCTCCGCGAAAACAAAATTAAACCAATCAGCTTTCAACCCTGTTCTAGCATCTTTACTGCTGAGTTTGAGCAAGTTTTTGCCCAATGTGATTTTGAAATGCTGAGAATATGAGGACTGTGCATAAACTGAGATATTTGATTTATAAACTGACTTATCGAGTCCATCTCTTGTATGGAAAATAAATAAATAAATACCTCTAGCATATCGATCCAATTCTTTTCTGTTAAATACACCTGGTGTTAATATATTTGGTTCACCGCTATCCAATCCTAACATGAAACAAAATATATTTAGATAGTACCTGTATTGAAATTATGCCTCGCAAATCATAATGTTATGCTTAAAGTTCATTTGAGTAGTAGTAATGCATGGAGGTGGAAATAGGCTATAATTTTATGCTTAGTTTTTATCATTTGTTTATTTTTTTGTTTGTGGATCTCAGCAGCGAGGTTTTAAATATGGGTTTCTTCGTAGTGAAAATGTTTATAAACTCTCTGAAAATGTCTGAGGTTATTTGGATGTGGAAAATATGTGGAAAATTTATAGTATGAAACATGAAAGGGTTTATACCAATTGACTTTAATTGCAGTGACGTCAATAAAAACCAAAAAATAAACAATGTTTGAAAACTTCTTAATTCTGTTTATGTAAGTTTTATTTGTGGGCGTCCTTGTTTACACTTGCTAAGTTGTACTTCTTATGTATCAATTTAAACTGAAATTGCAATGGCCGAAGAAACTAATCCATTGCAAGATCTCAGTACTCTCCTCTGTAGACTTTATTTTTAAGACGGTCTTTGAGTCTTTGATAAAGTTTCAGGCTTTATATAAGCACATAGAATTGTTAAGTACAAAGGTACAAGGATCTAAGATGTTCTCTTTAAAAATGTTTATTTTAGTTTTATCGGTGTGATTAACCAAGTATTATTTGACCTTTGACCTTATCAGTCTACACTTTGATATCCGGTAGATTTGTGGTTTTGTGTCCAGGTAGATTGATTATAAAGATAGACATCAACAATGATTGGTTTATTTAGAACTAAGAGCCAATCAAATTACATGCTCATTGTCCTAGGCGTGATGATTCATCAGGATGATCAAACAAATAATTGCAAATCGTTCGCATCGTCTTTAATGTGGATTTCCACTAGGCGAATTCGACGTTGCTTTCAACCAATGTAATGGCATCATTCACCTAGTTGTGATCCGTCTTTACTGAGTAAGAAGCCTGCTTTTAAATTATCATTTTATCCCGTTATAACGCAAACCGTTAACTAAGTACCCGTTGTTAGTGGTTATCAGGCTATTATTGACAAATGTTTGTTATGTTTCTATCTATACTTTATAATGTTATGTAACCAAGGAGCTATCGTTTACAAGATCACTAACCAGCTTACATTTCATTGGTTGGTTTGTATTAAAGTAACCAATCATTTACAACTTCATTGATATGTTTGTTTCTACATTTATATAAAATAAATTTATCTGATTTCAGTTTCTGTGAATCTTTTACTTTTTATCGACAGTTATGGTCCTCCTGATATTTTTAAATTCTTCCTACAAATCTTCTTTCTATGTTATTACTTAAGGGGGATGTGTGATTAAAAATGAGAAGAACATTTTGGTATCATTTCCCTTTAAAAAGATAAAAAAGATGAAAAGAATGACTGTGATCATAAATACGGATGATTAAGTGATTAAACGTTTTCGTGACTTACACTTTAAGTGATATATTTGTTCAACGCTTTGTGTACGTGATGGTTGTTAAGACAATAAAACAACATGTTCGTATTGATTTATTGATTTATATTCTATCGTTGACGTCATCACAAACATTTGCTTTACTTATAGGTTACTGGCAATATCAGTCGCAATTCTTTTGGAGATTTTTATTGGATAAAATGTTGAATAGCATAAGAAGGGATTGGCAACTAGATTGTGTTTTTGTTTGTGTTTTAATACTCTCTCATACACTTAGCTTAAATAAACAAACTGCGTTTCCGCAAAGAAAAAACACCTCGGTTAAATTTAGATGATTTTTTGAAATGTTGAATGATGAGGTCAGTTTTTCACTATATAACTTTTAGACTTCCGAGGTACTCGAAATATTCTATTCTCAGAAAATACGCAAAATTATTAAAATAAAAATAGGTAAAATTATTAGCACAAAAAATTAGCCACAAATTTTTTGTACTATAAATATAAAGTTATTTCTTGTCTGGCTTAACACCTGATCATATCAGTGTAATTTTGTCTCCATCGAATACTGATTTCTTTACTGTAAATTTAAGAAAGGCAGGTCTTAACGCGCGTGTGCAAAATATATACTTATGTGTGAAATTCTATCAAGTTTCTTGGCTATCTTCCAAATCTCCATCTTCATATGGACATGATTAAAATAAATAAAAACACGATACTTCAAATAAAATTAGCATTTTATTGAGTGGATAAACTATGGCCGAACGACACAAAAAAACTTCTTTTTTTTGACATCGTTTGACCATGGATATCTATTGCGTAATAATTTAGCCTGTGTACTTACCTCTTTGCGTTAGAAAGTTTGAGAGGAATAAGTCTAATTCTTTTGCTACGATACATATATGAGTAGGGTTAACGCATAGATTTTTGTTTTTACAACGGGGTATTTTACCAAGACGCTCTCCATCTGTACTCTCCAATGGAGTGCCATGAAATAAAATCATCATCACCAGATCCAACCTGTAAGATAAAAGGTCTCTTTATATCCACTCCTTGGTAACCATGGCTACAAATGAGTAACCTAGGTTTTCAAGATAAGGTTTCGTATGTTCAAATACAGTTATATTATATTATGATTTGTAGTGTTTGTAGGTATCCTCCATCCATATACACAAACTGTGCATTAACACGTTTCTACATAGACTATAATTTGTACGCAGCTCGTATGAACTGTCAAATTATTTCAGCTGTTTTATTATACACAGATTTAAGTTATTCCCTTTGTTGTAGTGCATTCATATACACATAATTTACTAAAGCTTGGTTTCCAATAAAGAAAATTTGTTGAGCAACAGTTGAGCAACAGTCGTGCGACTGTTGCACGATGTATTGGAAACCGGTGTTGTGCAACACGAAGTTTGTTGCACAACAAAAATCTTGTTGTGCAACAACTGTTGCAGAGATAGATTTCTTTCTATCTCTGCGACAAGCGCGCAACTCTGTTGAGCAACAGTCGCGCAACAAAATTTCTTTATTGGAAACCAAGCTTAAGACGTTTGTACATACTTCTATAATTTGTACGTACCTCCATACTTTATCAGCTTGTCGTAGACAATCTATCCTTCTCATTTTGCCTTTCTGGTCAGCGTTTGATATGACACATTCTGTGTTTTCTTTCCCTGTTACTGCTCCAATAAACACCTCCCTAAAAATAACACACACACCATTCTTCAGGTCTGAACTTGCAATTTTGGCTTCTGAGTGGAGTTCACTAATGAGCCTGGAAGTACCCAGATATCATTGTTATTATTATTTATTCTATATTTTGCTAAAGTCTAAAGCTATAAAAAGTGTCAATGAGCAACAATAGGTCAGTTACTTCTTACCTTGAGATAGTAAAAAAACGTAGAAAGTTTTTTTGCCAAAGTTCTCATATCAAGTTACGATTTTAACACTTAATGGCCCATATTGAGCTTTGCTTGTTTAGTATCCCCATAGTAGTGTTAAATGTCCCTATTCTAGTGGGAAGAATATTTCTTTACAAAATGTCTATGTAAATGATTAGTTTAGTTCGGACGTTATTGAAATATGTTTCGAAATATATTTTCTCCATATGTTTTCATGTTGGGTCATGTATTACGAAGAAGAGCTTGGAAATGATTTGTTTATTCGCTATGAGGAACCAATCCGCTGATTTTTCCATTCAATACAAATTATACGTAATGCTAGAGAACATTTATATTTACGATTTGTTTACATTTATTTTTAGTTATATTGTTTGTATTTTTGGCGGACATACTATTGCAAGTTAGAGCATATCAATCTTTCTGAGCACTCTGCTATTTGTATAGCAGAATATTATGTCAACGATCTTGTAACGGATTGGCCGTTCGAAACGAAGAAACCAATCCAACCCATTGCAAGATCGTTGACCAAACAATAGTTATTTTAGGTGTGTCAAAAATGTGAATGGTCATTTTTAATTTTAGAGAAGGATTAAACATGGTACCTCTTGCCAAATTAGTCCTGTTAATGACGTCATTCAAAAGCGAAATTTATTTATTTATTTATTTATTTATTACGGTCTCATAATTATTTTGTTCCTTCCAAATTTACTGATGATGACGTCATCAGTATTTTATGTTTGATTTTTACTTTCTATTCGTATAGGGTGACACCTCTATAGTGTTATTTGGATCATTATAAGCATGTTCGAAATTATGTCAGCTTGTTCCTTGCTAATAATATTAGGAATTTGTAACCAGCATAAGTTTTATTCTCGTTAGATTAAAAATTCACGTTTTTCTTATAATTAGCGGTATATTGAACTATAAACAAATATGTATTATTTATACACTTTTAATTATTTAATCCTTTATATTTTCTCTGTTCATCGTCGTTGAAAACTCAGTTCTATCGGCACCTTTTTGTTACATTTAAAAGCCATACAAACTGCGTAAACTTAAGGCAATCATTCTGTAAAGTAAGCAAACAAAATAAGCTTTTTGCCTTTTGTAAACGGAAGTAAAAACCATTTTTTTGTAGAGAGCTAATGTGATTACGCTGTTGTATTAAAACATTGAAAACTTCACAGGTTGAAAAAATTCTTTCACTACACATTTTCCCAATCCTGGGTGACATGATTGCTTATGAGTTCGTATGGCACTTTAAAGAAAGTTTTAGTTTTTCAATTGATTTATTTTTTCGAGAAAAAAAATCAAAACCGTTGCCTCGGTTTGCGTTACGTAACACTTACATTGAGTTACATAATTACCAAAGTTTTTTCAGGCAACAGATAAGATGATAAAAAACTACCTGGTTATGAAATCGTATTCGGTAGGTATGGCAAAATGAAATGTCATTTAAATGAACGTCAACGTTGTTTCAATTTTATTAATCGTCACTTCGGTTCTACGAGGAAACAATATAGAGAAATCTTACCTGCATTCGGGTTTTATATCTTTTCTTAATTTTGCAAGTAATCTTGATGCCCATTTCTGTTTAACATCATACGGTTGATTTTCCAGTTCATCTTTTGTTTCACGTAGTAATTCAGACGTCATTCGAAATTCGTGTTTTTTAAAGTGTTTTCTTTTACGAGCTTGCAGGTTGAACCATGTATATGAAAGTGTTTTCACATGCGGTAGACATTGTTCAATGAACGGATGGTAATCCTCCTAAAATATAGAAACCAAAAATTATATGGTACGTGCAACCACGAACCTTTTATCAGCATGATGTTACTGGTGTAAATGTCGGTTTTGTGGTTATCTTCTTCTAATGATCACTTATTAACGACTAGAATTATTTCTCCCCACACGGTATAGCAAATTTACAAAGAAGATAGTTCGTACATGTGTGATTGGTGTTATAGCATCTTGTTGATTCATGTACCAAAATGGATAATCAGTAATACCATTCATATTTTATACTGGTAGTAACAATCGTTCACTAATACTCAGCACTGTAACCTTCTTACACCTTACTATAGTTATTATACACAACGTTTATAAAGCTTCAATAGTATCTATCAAATATGTACACTCAGTATGTATATCTTCTCACTATCACTTCTTTTTTTAATGAGAACCTTCCCGTATGAGTTCTTTATAATGAATGATTCAAATACTATGCAGCATTGTAATATATGGCTAATATCCAGATCCGATTTATAATCCGTTTTTATCGGAAAATGTGTGACTACTTAACGAGTGTATTTTGTACTAAAATTGTACGGTATCCGTTAATCAAAGGTTTGCTAAGTCTTTAAGCAATTATTGATGTATCTAAAGGATCCTGTGTGTATCTGGAGTTTAAATTGCGTGTCGCAAATTGTCGTAAATTACTATATGACGGATACAGTAACGACAGTTAACTGTTCTGTGAACATGTTGGTTATTTGTTAAAATTTCCGTTTCGTTTAATAGTGCATTGCTACCTACTATCAAGTTGTCACCTGATGCGCAAAACGATCTGCAGTTTCTTATAGAGGGTGAAAAAGTGAAGGAAATATTTCTTTATCATATCCACAACGTGAACCGCTATCTAATATACTTCCGGAACCACTGCCGAACGCGCTCACGGATATGTATAACCCGTAATCAGAGTTTTCCGTATGCATATGTAACCTGTAATCAGAATTTTCCGTATTCGGTGGTCTTTCATGATGTGAGCTCTAATACGAATTTGAAATTTCCAGGAAAGTTTAAAACAAAAGGTTTAGGCTATTGCATCTCTGCTGAAACATCGAATTGCTACTTCTTTGCATCAAAATTACGCCTATTTGTTGAGAAAGATTCAAAACAAGAGAAAATTCCTGTCGACGTAACTAAACGCCGGTCTGTTTCATTTTCGTTGAATTTGATCAAATTCAGTTACTATTAGTCTACTAAAAATGGTACTTTTCCATGGTGCTCTTACTTCCATGGGGCTCTTCTAAGGTATCTGTTAAAGGGAAATATGACCAAGCATATGTAGTAGATGTAAATCCACTCTAATCCATTCTTATTGCAAAAAAATAGGAAATGATTTGTGTATTACTTAGCAACTTATTTAAAATCCCTTGGTTACTTTCAACAAGTTATCTGTTGTAGGACTTGTGCTACTTGTATGACGTCATTAAACAAATGCTTATTCTTTTGATGTCTTGTTAGAAAGATTAATTAATTCAGATAGCTATTCTTGAAAACTAAGAGGTAAATTAATCACGTGACTAAAACTTGTACATTAAAATAGCTAGATAATTTGATGGTATTGTTGTTGTACTAAAAAGTTTGAGTTTCTTGTTTCCGAATAAATATAAAACTTTTTGTTTACAGCGAGAATCTTTGACTTTTAATTTTAGATTTAAAATATTGACATAAAGAGACATGATATTTTCTCGTGTAATGTTACAGACGGAGTAAGAACAAAATATATATGCAACTAGACATGCGCAATCATGCAACATATACGCACGTTCTCCATACATGCTTCATGTGCTTTTCGACAACATATATATATATATAAATTAAAAAGTTGATTCAGTAAATTAGCTAACACATTTCTACAAAATATTACCAAGAAGAGTGTCATGTCAATATACGTGCAACTGATTGGTTGCTTTGGTTTAAAGAAACCAATCAGATGCATGATTATTTGTTCTTGCAGATACTAACCTCTGCCATTATTTGTGTTTGTAGCAGCATGGTGAATTTCTTCGATGTTTTTTCTAAGCTTATGTTTGCTGTGAATCGTTTATTAGTTGTGTTTATTTTCTTCCCGGTAAAATATTCTTAGAGTTATATATACATAAAAACAAACGTTTACGTAAACAATCAATGCATTGTTAGTAGTAACATCACTTTTAGCCAATCAAATTATATAATGACGTTATACGGAACCAATCACGTTTAAATTCAGTATAATTATTCAATTCTGATTGGTTAATGCTGACAAATTAATTATACGATTGATCAGAGTTATGGCGCCAATTCAAATATGTTCCTCTAGTAATATACACATGCTTATTTATACGATGCTTGGAGACACGAAAAATGTTTGTCTCGCCTCACCTACCACTCCTTTAATTAGGCCCCTCACCCGCAGAGTGAGATACCAGACAAAACTATGTAGAGATACACGTATACTGGTAAACATTCGATTACAAGTTAGACCATAAGCTTGTATAGTTTTGTAAGTTTTTGAACAACACACACGTGTATATTGATGCGCGAGGTTAAATGTAACATGTAATGTTCTCTTATATTGGGAGAAGGTTAAAAGTCATGTGTTAAGGGACAGAAGTCACATGTCAGTGGAATTATGATAATAGAATTTTAAAAGGACAAGTATTTTAGTGTCAAAATAGAGCCTCTACACTAGAGTGCATATAACGTTTTAAATAAAGGGTTTTAACACGTCAATGCAGTTAAATATTTGAAGCAAGCAATTATCTCATATATTCTCGTTTCCTTTCCATAGATAAAAAACGTGACCGATAGAAGAATGTGATATGTTTTGTTTTATTTTACGCGTCTATGACATTTCACTGACGTTTAAAATGTACAGGAATACGCGAGTAACATGTGTGACGCATTATCTGCGCATGCGCTTATTCATTAAATGACGTTAGTTAAATCCTCCGAAACCATGCTGCCAAGTAAAGTCCTGTGTCAGCAATATTTATTTGTTTCTTCGTTGTGAAGAAATCGAAGAAGTGCAATATCGTAGACAAGCAATGTTTCGTTTGACCATGATGTTCTACCACTGTAGGGAGTTTGACCATGATGTTCTACCACTGTAGGGAGTTTGATCATGTTGTTTCTATTCACTATAGGTGGTATATAAATACCACTTGATCTGAATCCCAACCATTAAATGTCGGGCGTTTTTTTATTTTTTTTGTAAGAAATCTGGCGAAGGATGTTAGTACTGAGTTTTTTAGTTCCAAAAGCTTCTTAAAATGCTTCTTATTTTAACAGGCTTAAAATGGTCTCTTTGGTCACTCTATTTGACTCTCTAACGCAGTGCTTTATTTATGTTATTTGTGAACGGCTATATCTACACACACCAGTTTCGAGGTCGAATATAAGGGTATTTGAGATTAGTTCTACCTTTCTGTTAGTATGGACGTACAGAATGATTGGGCTTTGTTTAATCATAGCTATCTATAGTTTAATCTTTCGAAACTGAATATAGATATCCTTGGTAACTTTAATCGGAAAGATGTGACTAATATGCTAAACAAATACCACTATATCGTTTCCAGGCCCTTTAAATACATATTTGCAATGACCTGTAGTAAGTTGCGAGAATTCTCAGTATTGGTAGAAAAGATTATAGACCTAATCACAAATACATGAAACGAGGTTGCTCAAAGTAGAACTTGTTGCAATACAGTGCTCTACAAAGGAAGTTACTGCAATACAACATTGTGAATCTATTGAGTTCTTACAATAATTGCTAGTGTTATATGTACTAGAGAGTTGGTTGGTTATTCATACCGAAGAAACCAATCAACAGCAAGCTCGTTGATTCAGCTAACATCATTTTTCTTCGCCGTTTAGCAATATTTATCCAATCTTTTTTTAAACCTACCAAAATCTTTCAAACTTATTTTGAGAGCGTTTCCAATGGTCCTGTTGTAACGTCTTTACTGCGAACTTTAAACATGTTTTTACCCACTTGGTTTGCATGTACACTTTTTCTCATGAGTGACGTTAAATCATCATGATAGTGTTCCTTTAATAATTAACTTAAAGCCCATCGAGCTGCCAACTCAAATAGTCCAATATATTGAATGTTTCCTCTTCATTTAGTTGCTTATTGGTTGCTTTCTAAATAATGACGTAAGTTCTCCTAACTTGAGTTTGTTACCTTTAACGCATACTGGCTTGTTACCTACAAACTTGATTTTGGTTCCCCTAAAACACATCGTGGTTGAACGACGTTGGTTGAACAGGATATTAATTAAACTCCGTGTCGTTTGACCATTGAAGCAAGCATATTCTAATGTCTGATGTCCATCAGTAAAAAATCAATAATTTTATATTTAAATCTATTCCGTTTTCGTGATCATGCCATTCCAACACGTAGAAACCAGGCAGATGCAAGATTGTTCATTCGATAATTAGTATATGGTCGCTTTAAATACGATTGGTAACAATTACTATAGGAACTGATGGAGATAATGCCACCTACTAACATCCCTTGAAAAACTCACTCGAGGTTATGTTTTAACGCGATTCGATAGAGGACGCAAATGACACAACAAATAGTATTTGAAGTATAGCGCATATATGTCGTCGCAGATTTCTATTGATTATTTTAGATCTTAACGTCACATTTTATTCTCTACTTTATAACAAATTTTGTAGTGATACTATTGGTGGACCTAAAGCAGCTATCAAATAAGGTGTGGAATAATACTCGCTTGAATTCAAAAACTTGTTCAAAGTTCGCAATAAAAAGACGCAACGATGTTGTTCTAGCGTCTTTACTGCGGACTTTGAACAAGTTTCTGCACACTGGACAAATATGCAAATATTCATGTCGGGATATTTGTTTTAGCTACTTTATCGGTTGCTATAGTGAATATTTAACTGACGCAAAGTGTTAATTTTTAACCGACGAATGTTTTTAACCTATGAATATCAAAAAAGAAAGCTTTTCTTGTGTGAGATTTGAGAGAGAAAAGTTATCAAAAAGGTAATGAAGGCGATCATGGAGATACTGCGGGTACAGTATTAATGGAACTGATGGCAAGGATTCAAAACTAAAATAGATCAATCATTTGATTACTATTGAAAATATCTTTATATCCCATTTCCCAGCCTGCTGATTCCAACGAAAATTTCCATAGAAGCATAGAACGATAAGGTGCTCTACTGAAACTTCCTGTTAGATGAGGAAATATAAATATAGCATGATAGTTATTTGGTTATTTTTAGTAACACGCTCTTCTTAATCCGATATTCACCTTTGACTGTCTTATGACTAAATTACCATTGAATTAGATAGCACGTTTTATGTTTCACGTTTGATTGTTGACGTCAGCTTTTAATACCTTGCTGTTGTTGTATTCTGTGTAATTGATAAACTTTTGGTGTACTGATTGTAGCTACCATGGCATAGATTAGTTGTCATGGTGATATGAGTCTACAAACACACAATTCTCGTCATTTTTTCGATATATGAATATTTGTGGAAAAAGTTGTATGTCAACGAGCGTTTGTACATTGTATGATCGTTGACTTTGCTGACGCTGCATGGACATAATTTAGAAGTGATTAGCACTGTAATTACACTTAAAAGTGTGGGCAGAAGTTATTACAATTACTTCTCCAATTCAAAGTTAAATTTTGATAAGATACAAAAAGAAGTACAGGTATATTCCCATATTTGGGCTGGGTGTTACCATATATGTTTATAAACAATCACACTAAATTCATTCCGAATACAAAATTTACCCCGATATTATTCCCCACTCATTTCACTAAAATTTTACAAAGGATCGACCTCTTATTTCTTTGTTTCTTACTTAGCAAACACAAGTTCCAATCATAAGATTTCAGATACCATAATAATTTAAAAATAATTTTCTGATTCATAATTCATAATTTAATTGTAGTTTTAATGAGAAACTTCTTCTATATGATTAAGGAAGGAAAATCATACACGAGAAAACCTGTAAAGAAATGTAGCAGATCTAAGTTACGTTTTGCTTGCTAAAAAAAAGCTTTTTGTTATAAAATCTTCTTCCGGGATTCGGACAATTGCGGAAACAGAAACATGTTTTCGTTCACTAAAAGTGCTACACAATTGATTTTGACTAGCTTATAGCCAATGTGAGGAAACATGATCGGTTACCATTAGTGTGCATTTCAATTGACCACTGTGCAGTTTTCGAGTATTTTTATTGGCATCATGCGAAGAGGGAAGAATTTAACAAAACCACTTTTAGAATTTGTTTGAAAAAAAGGTTTTTATTCCGTAAGGATAAATACTTTTCAGTAAAAATAATCTTTAACACTTTTTGTATTTTCTTGGTATGATCAGTGTGAGATTTTTAAAATTTAGTAATAAAAGAGGTTGTGTACCTTCAGTATCGATATTTTCTAACATTGACATTATTTCTTTCTAATCCCACTCATTGAAGGTAAGATTCATCCAAAAAAAGATAATAAATTTTCTTGAAATTCCCTATAATCTGCGTTTCTGCCATCGATATAATGTGTCATTTTATGACGTCAGAAAACATTGTCTATCATCCATTGTTCATCATTAAGAATGAAATGGTAATGAAAATGGAGAGAAACACTTTGGAAGAGCACAGTTGAGACAGACCGTTATAATACCTCAAGTATGACGTCAGATATATTTACCCCACGCTAGTAAAAACCTATTTGATATCACCGACTCTATATGTCTTCCCCCGCATGTCCTTATTTAGTAATACTTTAAAACACGCAATGTTATCAAATCTTTGTTTCATTTCTATTAAAGTTTTTTTTAGTTGTGAGGTGTCATGCTGATTAATTGGAAAAAGCAAACACATGGCGTCTTGTATAATTCATGTGTAGTATGATTGACGTATATATATGTTTATATGTTTTCATATCTGGGTAATAATTAGCTACTCATCTATTAGTTTGATGTTACCGTGCGAATCCTATGTGTTAATTGTCAAAATGCATACCAGTCTATTTTATTAATTCTATATACAGGTAAGTTGTTAAACTATTTTATTATCTCTCTCTATATACCATTTATATAAGTGATTACGATTAAACTTGCTATTAGCATGTTTTGATTTAGTTTGATATGCTACAAATAATCATGCCTGAATTGAATTATAACTTGTATATTTCAGAGAAATATTCCATTTTAAAAATAAAGGACCTGGTAACTAAGTTGCATATGTTATCTAAATTTAACTTGTAACGTGACGGAATTTATTTTGATGACGTCATTTAACCAAGAAAGTATGCGTAGAATGTATGTTAACATCTCCACATGGCTTGATTACGTCGTAGTCTTTTGTGTTTACACTTTGCGCTTGAGTTATCCAAGGTTACCATTCACTTTCCTATACATTTTTTAAACGCCCTTTTTTTAGAGAAATTATTGTGTGTTTTTCTTAAAAAAAGGTTTTGACAGAATTGTGATATAAAATGTTTTTATTTTACATGGCCATCACATTATTTTACGCTCGAACATATCCCTGCAAGTAGGCGATAATGTGATATATATTTCCGGTAACGTTCAAACAAAGCTTTTAGAATATCTAGGCTAGCTAGGTTGCCTGACTATTGTGAAGGGCATAGAAACGAGTGACGGATGTCGTGCAGTAAAATTCCAAAACCGACGATTCCCGCTTTTAAAATTCGATTTTCTTTGATCCATCATACTCTATTCTATGGAATCTCGACTATACTTGACGTTGATTTGACGTTGTTTTGTCCATAGGAATTGTCTTTTTTCTTTTATTATTATTATTTCCATGTAGCTACATATGATTTTTGGTAGTTACAGTTTTTATTTCTCATAATAGCACCCTTTTTTCCTTCTTTTCTGCACAGGAACGGCTACCCTAGAACAGATCATATTTTCAGCTGGATAATTTTATTTGGAGTAATTTTTTCACAACCGCAACGCCAGTTCAAAACAGTTTCCACTCAAAGCCTCTCAAAAACAGATCGGTTTTCTTTCAACCACAAGACGAATAATAGCACAAGAGCAGGTCAAGTAATCCAATCTAAATAATCTAAGTTTGAATAACTGCGAAGAAGCGTGTTATTATATCAATGAGCTTGCAATTGATTGGTTTCTTCAGTACAAAAGAAATGAAATAAAAGGAACAATACTCTACAGTATAAAATAAACCGGGGTGGGGGACGCTTATTAATTATTGAAAATTCCCCCTCCCCTCACTCTGCTCTTATTCCAACTTTTAGGAAATCAACAATAACACAAAATAGCCAACTCGCTAAAAATACACGATAAAATGACGTGGAGTTAGAATAAATTGCCTGCTACACAAACCCTGGAGATAACGATGGTAAGTACTATTTTTATCATGTTTATTTGCTAACTATAGAAATTTTGCCATTACTACAATAAATTTGCAAGAATTTCCTCCGTTTTTTTGGTGTTATTTTTATTTTGTGTTAATTTTGGTATTTTTGTTATTTTTAACTTTTTATCACATTGATCAATTGACTTGAACATACAAAGAATTAATTGATGATCTTTTTGTTTGCACATATACTTGCTTGTACATAGTCTGTTGCTGGATATCTTTATAACCTCAATATCAAAGCTTAGAATAAGATTCGTAAAAAGTCCAAAACAAACACAAAAACAAAGATTTGATGACGTCATAGGCTTAACTGTTTGGAACCTTGAATATTAAAGTTCAGAGTCCATGTATGATTGCGTGACTCTCGTATGTAAAATATGCACATATATCTTATAATTATGTTCTTGGTAGGAGAACAAAAATAGCATTCAACTTGACCTCTTTTGTTTATGTTGGCAACCATCTATTCCTCTTCAAAATAGAAATGTTTACATTCTTAACCAACGTTAACTAATTATAAAGCCCCCACGTTTTCGTGACGTCAATCATAAACACGATTCACCAAAATTAACTTTGCCTAAGTACGAACAAGCTTGTCGGCCATTTGTAATTTTCGTTGTCATATTTTTTTGTAATTTTCCATAATTGCCATACTTTCCAAAAACACTTGGTGTAACATCAATTTCTACCAATGAAATGTCATATTGTGGTTTCGCGGGAAATTTTTCGCCTCGTGGAAATTATTCTTTAGACTTGCCTGCTTGGTAATTTCCTACTCTATTTATATTCGTGGACTATCGAAATTTTGGAAGGTTTAGATTTCAAGAAATTGAAAGATTAAAAAAATAAAATTCCATAAAATTTGACAAAAATATTCAAAGCGTGGAAACTTCTCCGTCAAAAAAGGGAGAAAATTCCGAAAATTAAATTCTATAAATTCTTCAAGGAGCCGGCTAATTACTGCTAAAGTATCAGTGTGCGTGTTACATAATAAGCATTCCGTTCATTCTATTAGTAAAGAAACCACCATCATTTACAATCATGTGACAAAACATTAGGCTGATAGTTAGTTATCAGAGCGTTTCAGCATATTCATACTAATCTTTCTGTAAGTTGCTGAAAGCTAAATCATATTTTTACTGATAACCCGATTTCACCATTCTACATTTGGCATTTAAAAAATAATCAAACGTTTGAAAAGCTGGTATGCTTGATTGTAGTGCACAGACAGAAATGTAATAGTCTGCACCAAACTGAAGACCTATCGAAAAAAATAACGAATTTTCTCAGCTGGAATGATAATTCGGTGTAATTAATCAATGCATTAAAACTGGGCGTGGTTCATAGCGGTTCTAACAATGGCTAATGCTACAAAGATTAGTACTTGTAATGACATTGACGTCAGCGAAATTAACGAGTAATTACTCTGCAGTATCGAATAAACGGGGGGTAAGGAATGAGGGGTAGAAATTTTTCCAAATTTATTAACGGAAGGGATGAAATAACCGGGGGGGAGGGGAAATTTCTATAGTTGCTAAAGTAACCTCATTGTTAAGTTACTCTGCATTAAATTGCAATGGCTTGGAGTTATAGCTTCCAGAGTGCAACCTTATAGCTACCACAAACAGTATTATGGATTAATTGCACATTTCTGTAACCAATCAAATTTAAGCAATACTGCTACCTCCCCAATTTTTGAAGACGAGGCTGTTGTCGTGTTAATGATGACGTCACTATTCTAACAGTTATTTGTTTGTTATTTTCATGTTTTTAAGTGATGATGACAGCAACAAAAATCTTACCCCCTTAAATATCAATATTACAACATTTTGAACATCAGGGGGTGATGACTAACATACAAATTAAATTGAAGTTCATCCAATAGTTTATATACCTGCAATTTATTGAATAATCCTTTGCGACTAAATGATGTATACATATATATCTTATTATATTTCCTGTGCGCATGTGCGTGTACTTCAAATCATCAATAACAGTAATCATGTTTTAATTAAGCGACAATATTGAGGAGATAATTATGTCACGAAATCAACCCACGTTTAAAGGCGAATTTCCACCTAAGAATTTAAGCGAGAAAAGTTCACAGTGCACTGGAGTCAACTTTTTAATTTTTCTCTGCAGAAAATCAACTGCTAACAATGTTGTAATTTTTCCTCTTTTCTTATTATATTTTATCATTCATGTTACAATTTTTGAAATCCTCTTTTCATAGAAAATTTATTTTATCATTCATGTTTTACGGAAATATGAAGAAATATTATCCGCCCATTTTGCTATTATCTCCGACTGTTAAAAGTTCGTAGCATAATGTTACGACTTTTAGTTGATTAATTTAGTTGGAGAGTAGCAGGCTGGCGACAGCACGTGATATTTACGAAGAACTTTATCGCGGAAGTTTTAGTAGTAGAGTTCCTTTACCTAAATAATACATACAGTCGCTGGCCTCCCTAGTAAGCTAAGCTCTGACCCCTTTTCCCCATTTTTTAATTTTCCATAGTCCTCTAATCTCTGTCGAAAAAACCAATTAAAACTGTTGATTGCTAGCACTCCTCTGCAGATGTTATTTTAAAAATCATTCGATGATGCGGTTAAACAGTGACACATAAGAAAAAACAAAACTATTTGGAATATCAACAGTTTGTTTATTATCAATATTTATTTAAATATATTTGTATATCTACTTTGTTTATCTTTCTATTCTGTAAAGTATTACATATTACTTTATTACTGCCGCCATGTTACTTTACGTGACCAGAGCAATGAATTGTTTTTTTATATATAATTATTCATGGTGGCCTCATGTGCAACCGTTTGGATATTTTTATAATTGGGATCTACACAAAAACCTACGATATAGACCTTTGCTTGTTTAGCTTTGCACAAATTTCAAATTTCGTTAGGAGTCTCGCATTTCTCTCGGTCCGCAAAAACATAAACAACTAATTAAACCAATCAGCTTTGTCGATTTCTTCGGTTATTGTCGGTATTCGTTTGAATACTGCCACTGACCATAAAACATCACATCACCACGAAAATAAGTATACTTTAAAGGTAGACCACTATCGTCACAACAATCAATCATGATATACAAACAGCCAAATTTAGATATCCAATACTAACTATTAAAATACCGAAAAAGAAGTCAGACTTGGGCGAGTATCGCTTAATATCGAGCAATGAAAAACTATGGAGAAAATTATGAGAAGTGATAATTAGCGCAGCAGAAGAAACCATAAACATGTCTTGATGCGAAACTGCAAATATAATAATATTTCTTTGAACATCAGTGCGCATGCGATGTATTCTTGAAAATCATAGGTTTTGTTAGAACTGAAAATGTGACGTTTGCACATAGACCGAGCAAAACGGTGTTCAGATCATTATTAGGAGAAATAATCACTGTGAAAACCAAAAGAAGACATTCCATTGGTAGAAATTTACATCACACGACGTGTGTTTACAATATTGTATGGAGTATTGTATTTGAATGTTGAAAAACGAGTACACTCTTTTTTTATAAGCATCTAAAGTCAGGTTCCAGTACTGAAAGTTGCTTAGGATAAACTGATAAAACGTTTTTACTAACCTTTTATAAATAATTAATAATAATGATAAAGAAAATGCGTATGATTGTAAATATTAAAAATTGCTTAACCCTATTTCTACTGGGATTTTTAGAGCTCTGAGAATCCAGTAAATTGGAAGTTGGATCAACCCATAATAAAACATTTTTGCATAATTATTTTTAGGAAAAACAGGTGGACAAAAATATTTTTTAGGTAAAATTTTGGTCTCCATAATTGGTCAGAATGTTTTTCAAGCAAAAATAAGAAGAAAAAATTTCTTTTTTAAAATGATCCTAGATAAATTATAGGAAAAGTCACAAATCTCTAGTCATATGAGCCATTTATTTGAAAGTTATGAAAAAAGTATGACAGGGGGGGATGGGCACAGTTTTACTGTCTGAGCACTGGTTGCTTATAAAAAAAGAACATTCTCGTAGTTGCCAATGAACGTGCTAAACAGGGCTTATAAAGACAGGGAAGTTGTTTTAAGAGGAACTTGTGTTGTCCTGTGTGCTCAATTTACTTACGTGTTAAACAGGTTTATCAAAAAAGTTGTGTCATTTGATAAATTAGTCACGTAGTCGTATAGGTGAAATATAAAATCCAATAGAATAGAATCAATATTAGCTATTGCAATTATACAAAGATCTGATACTACATGCAAACCAACGAATATATACTGTAATACTCTCAAAAACACCATTTAGAAGAAGAGGGAATGCGTAATTAAATATGTTTTCTACAAAGAGCTTGTTTTAAATTCATGCTTTCAAATCTGAAGATCTGCTGATAACATTCCGTCTATTAAAAACCTTTCAAATATGACATATTGTCACTAAAAAATTATGTGCCCAACCAAAAAAATAAATTAGAGGTACTTTCCCTATAATGGATATAACAACGTTCAATCTTAAAATTTTCGGAGAACAATTCATGCTAAAAGTCCCTTACTTTCAGCAACGATAAAAGTTTTTCATTACTTCTTTCAGATGTTTTATTTAGTTGAAAGAATGGTGTATTTATGTCTTTTCTTTTTTTGGGGGGAGTATTTTTAAATCTCAATATTAGGATTGCTTAGGTAAAGTTTTTCGTAAAGCAGTTCAGTAGTCACGTTTTTAAAATGTAACAATCCGATTGAGATCCGTTTATATGCATCCGACGGACAATCTGACTAGCGTTGTGCTTTTAATACGGAACAACATCAATATCCATGTTGTACTTGATGCAATTGATGGGGTAGTTATAATATATAAACGAGGAAGTAATTGATGTTCCAAGGTCACTGACTTTATTCTGCAAACATAGGACGTTTAAGAGGATGAGAGCTCTTTCCTAATTGTCGCCTGTAATTGTAACATTTTAAATGTCATTCCGAGCTTAAAAGTTTTCCTCAATGTTGGATGTAAAATAACACGGGTACTGGCCTTTCTCAATTCGCTTCTTATCTCTTCGTCACGTTCTCATATTATATATCGAGGTTGACTTTTGACGAGGATTAGCAGTACGACATTCGGATGTGAAAGAGACCAGTTTTATTTCCTTATCACATTGTACTGTTTTGACACCATTAAACTATCGGTTTCACTGACATCATCTAATAAACTATTAATGAAAGAATACTTTTTTAAAAGTTC
Organism: Neoturris breviconis; assembly: GCA_032360805.1. NCBI lineage: Eukaryota > Metazoa > Cnidaria > Hydrozoa > Anthoathecata > Pandeidae > Neoturris > Neoturris breviconis. The sequence continues at coordinate 34,329 of JAULBZ010000073.1, forward strand.
TACCCACACAACTAATGAGATACTTCCTCATGTTAAAATTATTACTCGTTTTAGAGTATTGTTTACAGCTGTGATAAACTCTTCATATTTTGAGTATTTCGTAAACACGATACTTCCTCATACACGAAATTTGGTAACGTTCGGATATTTTGCGGAAAACGTAGAGCATATATTTCTCATATTTTAAATTCTCTCGATTCAAGAACATCCTACTTATATGCGATACTTCCCCAAGTTATAAGATGATTTCTCAGAATTCTGTAACCAACGTTGTATTGAAATAAACTGGATGACATTTAAAGTCAATGCACACAAAGTTATTACTTTGTAACAAGTTATACTTCGTTTTAAGGATTATTCGCCAGGATAGTGCTGGTTTCCTCGAGAAAGTGCCCCCTCGTAATAGTGCTCCTCCTAAGAATAATAATCCCTCAAATAAGCAACACACTCTTAATTTAGCGCCACCCCATAAAAACAACAATAAGTAAAGAAACAAACCATAGTGGACATAGTTGAAATATAGAAAAATATAGCACGTAGGTTGAATTCTCTAAAATAACTTTCCTTAGATTTATAATTTTATCTTTCAAATTTGGACGAGTTTATATAAGCGCCTCTTCAATTTTTTAAAAAATTTAATAATCACCCCGCCCTCAAATTAGCGCCCACTTTGATTAATCACCTCCTCTAAGTGCATCAGAGGGCGCTAAAACTAAGAAATACGGTAAAGTAATCAATGATTTTATGCCGAAACTGTTGTAAGATATTGTCACGAGTGCTACTCGTAATAACATGGACTTTAAATCCAAATCCTTTCACGTCACACTCAATTCACGCGGTAAGTCAAGATATACAGCTGAATAGTTTTTAAGATTTGTAAGATCTTCACAGGTTCAGTAAATTTGATATTTCACATTGACTTCTAACGTTCATCTGCAATGAAGAATCAAGGAGCTTATAATTGATTGGATATGCTTTGGAGTGAAAACACCAATCATTTACAAGTTCGTTAATATGACGCTATTCTACATAGATTTACTTACAAAATCAGGAGTATTCAACATCATCGTTTTGGCTGCTTGTATTGTAGAGAGTAACAAATTGTAACAATTTCTGCTATTTATAGAACTATCCCTTTTTATTTATTTCGCAATTAATTATTATATATTCATTTGTTTATTCATTTACGTAATTACGTGCGTTTCTATTCGAATATCTAAAAGCCATTGTTTAAAAGCATGTCATCATGTTCGTGCCTTCCTTTTTTAAGACGATTTGCATTTAAAAAATTAACCTTTTCTGAACTTCATAGTAAAAATAGGTCCTAAAGTGGATGATATGACGTCAGAAGCAATATAAAAGACCAGGCTGTGAAATAATTCTTAAAAAGTACTCTCCTCCTTTGTGTTTAAAACAAGGACATTCTGAACGATATTGATAGGATTGTTAAAAACTTAAAACAATTATTACAGGTACATTTACGTAAATGAATTCACCATGAATTTACTTTTAAAGTATCCATGGAGGAGGATAGCTTATAACATTTTATTTTAAAAGTTTTTTCCGTGACCTAAAAATTGAAAGAGTATCTATTCTCATTTAATGCTTAGTTTATATAAGTTTGACTTAAATAATAATAATCATGATCATGACTAGTTTTTTAATATACTACTTTTTCTGAATAAGACGTCAAAGTTATATGCTGCTATCTAAATGTATTGTTTCTATCACGTTCATAAATTCTTTATGTAACAAACAATCCTGTTAAGCAAGTTATTGTCCAGCAAAGTTATCTTCGCATGTGTGTATAACTATGTCTCTGTGTGCCTACTAGAGACTAGTTTATTAAAGCATTTTAGACTGGATTGCAGTATAGACTGTGACTTTGTGTCTTTACTGAGACTAGTTTACCAAGACAAATTAGACTAGACTGCAGTATAGATTTTGTCTTTTTCTCTCTACTGATTGATACTAGTCTATCAAAGCATTTAGACTGTACAGTCTAGGTCCTTACTGACTGAAAACTCTACTAGATTTACCAAGGTATTTTAGACTGAATCGCAGCATAGACTGTGCGTTTGTCTCTCTACCGACTGTCATTTTAGACTAGATAGTTACATTTTCTTTAAATTTTCTAGCAGTAAATTAATAATTTGTCAAATAATTTCTATCTTCAAGGATCTGTGATCGCGGAAATTGTACAACATATGTCTAGCGTAATATAGTAAATAAGTAAGTAAGTAGAAGGTATGTTTCAGGGTTTATCCACGTACAATAAACAATTAAGGCGTCCTTTGATGACCGCATAGTTAGTGTAATATTGGTATAATATTTTTTGAGTTGCTAACATCTGTTACATTAAAATTCTCTCACATAATTTGTAAGGCGTAAAAACGCATTTATTGTAAAATCCAAGGGTAATAAATTTAGAGTTTATTGAAATAATGACCCCGGAAGTGTAAAATATTTGATGGAATTTTCTCCATGAATTTCTAGAATAATATTTCTAGTTTAGTAATCACCTCTTTCTAACTAAAAATTCTCCTTAATTGCCTTGAGACTCTTTATCCTGTGTAAAATAAATGTATGATGTATGAAAGTAACAATAATATGAATTGAAAAAAAGTGAAAAAATATCTATAGTGAAATCTCCATAAGACGGATATACCATAAGGCGGTACTCCGTTAAGACAGTTTTCCTATGCCACTCTCATAGATAAATCTCTATTAGGCGGACAGTCATAAAATAAACACTTATAGCCCAAAATAATATTCTCCCTCTCAATCTCCTTCTATTAAGCGAACATTGCAAAATACATGATTAAACTCATGATACACATTTTTGAATCAATTCTTCAGTTCGTTGTGAGAAAAATCTCAAAAAGTCCAAAGTAAGCAACACTATACGTCGGGTTTTTTTCGAAAGTGGGAAAATGAGTCCTTTTGCTCCTATGAGCGACAAGGCCATTTAGACACCATGATTTTTAGTTCAAATGTGCATTTTTTACGATATTAAACAAAGTCTCTATAAGGTGGAATGCACTTCGTTAAGAGGGACACTTTTTATATGGCCAAATGGTGTCCACTTTATAAAGGCTCCACTAGATTTCACTGACTTGCATGACTTTACTTGGACTAGTCCATATCATTGTGAGTTTATAAAAGAAATCATGCGCAACTGCTCAAATAAACCCCTCATGCAACATTGTTTTCATCAACCCTATTCATATTCGGCTTTTGTGGACTGTTCAAAACAAGGAGGGGGGAGATGGATTCCGCCGTCTCTGGAGATCTCATAATTGTGTTGCTTTTACACCATGAAACTTGGTATGATCGGGAGTTGAGACGGATTATCAAAATAAAATTCTTTGGAAAAGTTGTCTAAAGGATAAAAACTAGCTAAAACTCGGAATTCGCCTTCCCCCTAGTATGAATAGGGTTAAATGAGCCCCGGACTCGAACCCCAGAACGAATAACTCCGTCTCCAAATAAATCGAGGATTTGAGGTAATTAGAACGGCATTGCTTGTTTGATGTTTTATTGCGTGCAGAGATATAATAGATATCTCTTCCATCATTCGTCAGATACTTATCTTTTACCGTTTTGGAATATAAAAGGAAATCTGGATTACAGGCTGTAAGCATTTAAGAATTAAGATTACAGGACGCGCATCCTTTCGATAATTCCTTTCTATATCATTGTAAATAAACTCAGTTAATACTAATCCTTGTTTATGTTCTTATCAAGATCTCTTATACTTCCTAGTTTCGCACCCTTCTTCTTACTTCCTCCTTATACCTTATACCTGGTACACTCCATAGACGATCGACCAAGAGGTCTGGTAATGAGGTTATCTCAATGTATTTTTAGGTGTTTATAAAAACACGTTGTCATGATTACTAATGAATATTATTAGCTGGTCGGTGCCTCTGTAATTCACATATTTCATTTCGAATGTACTTTCAACACCTAGTCCCCAACATTGCTCTTCAGCTATATGGCAGATCTAGGAAAGAGGTTCTGGGTTCAGGGTCCCTTGGCTCTGGGGACGAGTTATACGTTTACGTCAAATATAAGTTCAAATACTCTGCCGAAAATATTTCATTCAATACTCACCAGTGAGTTAAGTTTTCTGAATAATAGAAAATCGTGACTCAGATATGAATACATGATAGCGTCTCCCTCTGTAGTTGATAAACAGACCTCGGGTATACACACGTGATAGCGTCGCCCTATGTAGTTGATAAACATATATGCTAAATATAAGCACTAGCTAGTTAAAATAACGGTACTCAGACTATGACATTCCAGTGAAACGTTGAGTCATCTGGTTTGTTTGTTGTGTAATGAGGAACCAAGGAAATATAATTTATCTTACTGTTTCACTATATGCACAACAATATACACACGTCAATGAAATAATTGCTCATCATTCTGCGAGTTTTGTCTCTCGCTCGATCATATCTTAGCCGGTTGGGTGTGCTCCCCAAATTACTACTATTGAAGTCTTAAATGTATGTTTATCGACGTTTAGTAGAATCATTAGTGGTAAGAATGTTGTTCTAACGTCTTTACTGTGAGCTTTACTCACAGACTTGTGAATATTCTACTTTTTAGGAAGCTCCATAGAATCTGAAATGTGGAATTAACACGCTAAAGGTTCAGCGAGGAGGAAAACTAACTAATCTAAAATAGAACGATATGAAACGGTATGAAAAGTTAGTTGTTTACAAATCATCTTTAATCCTACTACTCACGAGAAGAGAATGCATGACGAAAGTGGAAAAAGAACTGCTTTCATAATATTGAAATTTATCAACCTCGTTCCCAGTTTTTTCCATAATATACGAAGAGCAACTTTTTAAAGAAATACAAGAATCCCTGTGAACGGACTAGTGATTTATCTAAAACAACCATTGACGATGATTTAACGATGCTGTACTCTTCGACGTCATAGATATATTTGGATGAATGACGTTGAGATATATGCAGACATCATTGCAACAACTATGTCTAGACAATCCATGCGCAATTCTTTGAAGTTTATATATTTGTCTATGTGTTAGACGGAGAGAGAAAATGAAATGATGCTGCAACGTTGACGGCTTGCGTGGATGCACATACGTACTCAAACGAGGCATTGGGGAAATCCACTGTTCACCGTCTACCGTGCCACCTTTCGTGCCCACCGTCTACCGTCTGCGAACCACCGTCTGTGAATCACCGTCTGAAGTAATATTTTACAGACCAGATTTTTTAAGTATTTTTGAAAAAAAATTAAAATTGATATTTTACAGACCGGCTACGACTTTAGTTTATCGGTTTATAGTATGGACGATTATAGTTACCATAGGTATGGTAACCTATGGGTTAAAGGCTTATGGCATACTTTAGATATGATTCATTGTAGCTTAGGCTTATGGCATGGTATGAGTGGTTGTTTGGTATGGTTACGGTTATATGGTTTAAAAATTTTATGACATAGTGTAGGTTCGTGGAGTGGTTAAGTTTGGTTTATGGAATGGTTATGATACTTGGTCACTCAATTTGTGACACCCCGAGATATTTGAAAGTACAATGACAGCCATGTAATGACGACATCATTGCGATTTTCTAAAAATACTTTCATACTACTTGATGTTTGTTCCTTATGATAGAATTATCAAAATTTTGAATTAAAATATATTCAAAATGCCCCACTATCTCCCCTATGACGTCACAAAACTCGAAAAATGGCAATTCCACTCAAGAGATCTAGTTGAAACTTCCTTTGTTTTTTCCGCTCGGAAAGTGACTTTAATCTGATAGAATGTTGTAGAACAATATGAAGGCACCTATGTCGTTTCATGAACAAAGGAATTTATTTGAAATTAACTTTGAGTTCCTTGAATTTGATTTCTTGAATTTGATTTCGAATATAGTCACGGTCTTGTTACTATATTCAATACAATGGAAATGTCTTCACGATAGGAATACACCCTCCATCGTAATTAATATACTAGCTACATAACAAAACAAGAAAGAAAGAAAGAAAGAAGAAGGGTTTCTTTTTCGAATTTGTATGTGAATTCTCTATTGTTTTCAAATATAGCAAAATATAAAAAAATATATTTGGTCCGCAAAATATCAATTTTAATTTTTTAAAAAAAATCTGAAACATCTGGTCTGTAAAATATTACTCCAGACGGTGGGCGGTGTGTACGAACGGTGGCACGGTAGGCGGTGGACGGTGGATTTCCCCCATCGCTATTCAAAAGATTAACCCACTGGGCAAAAACGTGTTCAAGGTATGCAGACTTTGAACAAGCTTTTGTCCACTGGGAACACTCGAGTACTCATTTACATAACACCTTATTGACACAGCAACGATTTTTGTTTTCTATGTGCAAAATGTTCATGATACCTGATACGTGTACGTGCTGACTATCACTGTCGAAACACATTTAATTTTGGAAATATGGAACTCCGTAAAATCGATCGAGAAGTCGTTTTTTTATTTTTTTTTATGAGCAACCAAGGTCAGGCGTTAGTAAAAATGTTGCTTACAAGATTTATAGTAGTGATGTTACTTAAAGTGTTGCTCAGCATAAAAACAAAAACTGTTAATTATGTGAGGTTGTAGGACGTATGGAATATGATGGGACAATTTAAACCATTAAAACAAATATATGCTTCTTCTCTAAAGTGACAAACTAAATGGTCAAGCATTGACGCAACTTGAAGGAAGTAAAATAAACCAGAATACGACGACGACGGATCAAATGGTCACGAGTTTGTTATTGTTATTTGACACTTGATAGTTGGATTGCTGGTTGTTTACTAATCTTTGTAGGATTGAGGAAATGACTTCTACATTATGGTTATAGCTATAGTTAATATTATAATATTATGTGCCTACTAGGTTTCTCTGGTGAGAAATTATAAATAATTTTGCTTATGGACCACGACCTATTTTGACGTCATCATTTAGTCTGCAAAATGTTTACAATATGATTACAAATATGTGTTATGAAATATAAGACTAGTAGCTATAGTTTGAAATCATCGCTAAACCAACATTCAAAGACGCGTGACAATCGAAGTGAAGGAGATATATTTTTACTTTTCTTACCCCTCCAATAGCTTGAGTACCAACCATATTTATAATTGTTATTTCTCTTCTTGTTTATCAGCTTGTATTAATCTTTACTCTGTGTTTTTCATGAAGTTTTTTATGTAACATGCTAGAACTTGAAACAACAAACAAACTACGTGTTTAACAGATCGAGTGGCATCGTGTTGAACTGTGATGAGCACATGGTTTCCACCAAGTGGTGGTCACAGATTTAATTCCTGGTGAAAATACCACGGTTCACTCAGCCTTCTCCATAGGTGGTCGGTAAAATGATGAGGGTAATAGATCAACTTGGACTGGGAATGGAGTCGTAAAGAGAAAGAGAATTAAATTAATTTGATGATAGAATAACATTATTCTCCGTTGAATCATTGAGTAAACGAGTGCATAGACCTTTCGCTTGAGGACTCAAGTAAAAGTAACGTCTTCATTTTCGTCCTGGTTATAGCATTCCGGTTCGATTATAACCATTTAACTATCAAAACCACTTTTTTTCTAACCACCCAACTACTAAATCTCTTTCTAAACAATTAAGCCTATTTACCCGGGGGAGGGGAGGGGGGAGGGGGGGGGGGGGTAACCCACAACTGGTAACCACAACCTCCAAAATTCTAAATTCGGTATTATTTTGGTCAATGAGGCATTATAATGGCCTTTTATTATGAAATAGTTGATAAAACATTCATAATTAGCAAATATAACAATATAATTAATTGTTCTAGCTAAATTTCTATTTCGCCTTTTTAGTCAGGTTTTCACAGGTACTTCGGTTGGATACTCACATTCTGCATAAAATGATGACGTATGCAGACATTTTCGAATAGTAGAGAGCCTGGGGTGTATTGTGACCAAGTTTCAATTATTATTAGACCTCCAAAAAGCCCTTATGGTCTTATAGGGTTAAGATGCGTTTTTAACTAATCTAAACCGTTGAACAAATTCACTACTTTAGCACAAGAGTTCATTGCTTAAAAAACACATTATTTTACTCGAGTGTTCTGGTCTGGTCAATAGGTATTTCTTTTTTTGTAAAACACTCTTTAGAAACCCTACAAGAAACTACAAAAGTTTGGCATGAAAACAAGAAATTATCCTTCACCATCTTATTCCTAAATGAAATACAAAGCCAAACCTAGGAACATTTTTTTTGCATTTTGCGGATTGCTGCAAATTTAAAAGCCATGTATCATAATTATTAAAAACTTCATTCTACACTATTATCACTTCTAGTATCAAGTCACTCCTGACAGATACAGAACGTGAAGGATGAACTCCCGACAGATACAGAACGTGAAGGATGAACGTAGGAGAAACCATGTGCATAAATACGATCTGATGTATAGTTTAATATATTTGTACATATTTACTGAAAGTCTCATGTTTATTTAAACGTAACCGGTTAACCACATTCTATTTACTTGTATTTACCTATATTGTTTATTTTGTTTTATTTTTTGTTTACATTGTTTTCTTTATTATGTTTATTTTATTTAAATGGAGGAATTACATGATTGCGAGATACATGTCGAATAAATGTTAGTACTCAGTGTACTTGTTCAAAGTCCGCAGTAAAGACGTTGTTGTTTGAACAAGTTTTTTCGTACTGGTTAGATGTTTAAAAATTATATTAGAGTTCAGTCTGTTGTGCAGAAAACATACAGTTTCATGCGTCAAACAAAAACAGAATGTATTATTTACCCGCGAATTATCTATAGCTTCCCGTAGATAATCTTGATTTTCCCATCGTAAGCACATGTATTGATTGTTTATATTGGCAAACTTCCAACTCTTGTCAAAACATGCTTGACGTTTTATTTGACATTTCGAAAAGTTTATTGTGTGATTGGTATTTTTGTTATTTTTTCGTTTATTTATACGCCTTCAAACACGCCCTAATCGTGGCTTAGTTACACACGTTTCATTAAGGTCTTTTACACCAGATATACCTAATAATGGAAACGAGGCTGCTCAAAGTAGAAGCTTGTCGCAGTGCAATAACTTCCTTTTTGTGCAGGCACTACAGTCACTGCACGCAAAGGAAGTTGTTTTATAGCAACATGTTTCTACTTCGGCCAGCCAATGCCTCATTATTTGTGATTTTATACAGGCTTTATTTGTGATTTTATACAGGCTTTATTTGTGATTTTATACAGGCTTTATTTGTGATTTTATACAGGCTTTTTTTTATAAGCAACACAATTTTTTGATTGAGCCTCAGTGTTCAGGCTGAGTTTGTTACACGTTTATTTTATAAGCAATCACTGATTGAGATCGAGGCTCAGAGTTTCAAATATTGTTTATTAGTTGCTTAATTGAAATATTGCATAATCAATTTTATAAACCGGCGTGTTGTCTACTAATATTTTGTAGTGTTCTTGTTCCACTATCATCTCTTTTGAGAAGGGCCCTCGTCTGGAGCATGCTAGCATTGGACGAAAAACCTTACAAATACAATACAATACAATACAATATTGTAATGTACAAGGAAGCTGCCATAAATCTGCCATAAAGCCGCCATAAATCTTGCAACATATTTGGTAAAATTCTTGGTTACTTATAAACTTGCTGCTTATAAAAAAACGTGTATAATATGTTCAGAAAACCATCTTTATTAAACCAGAACGTCTTCCTGATTATTCATTACCATACGTCAGTATTTGCGACTCTGGAGTTGCGTTGCCAGCTCCCAACAAAGTTACAAGCAATGACATCACCAACGAGACAAATGCTATCCTGTACGAAGATTTGCAATTCCACACAGAAAACGTAGAGGATTTCTCCAAAGAAATAGCCTTGCCCTTTCAGATGAAGATATGCTATCAATTGATTGGTTCATTTGTGATGACAATCATTTGCAAGCTTTTTAAATTCAACAAAGAAAGTAGCCTGGAAATTTAAGCGTTTTCTCTTATTATGGAAGATTGTCAGTAAATAACTAAAACAACCAAAAAGCTAGAACTATTGACAACAAAGATTAACCTGAGGTGAAGTCACGTCAAGATGAAAGATTTTCATATAAATATATCACCCAAAACTGATTTAAGAAAACTTGCTATTGTTTCATATGTAAACAAAAACTTGACGACAAACAATGTAAACCAGTTAATGCAAATACAAAAGAAAACAAATGTAGAAACATTAGCTACTTGGTATTTTGGCCAGTGCATTAAACCAACGGGTTGCTAAGCAACGCTGAAAGGTCGTTAAGACCTCTTGCAAGTAACGTCTCTTAAACTTAAGGTGCGTGTATACTAGACATGTTCGTTTTCGCGATAGATATTATCATCTATGAAAGGCGTGGTTTTGTAAAAATCCTAATTTGAACTTCAACAATTACCACTAAAGGGTGTGAAAACAGTAAAAGTAGCTATGATTGGATAGCTATGTAAAATGTGGTTGTATTAACAATACAAATTCAATTTGTAATGCCAAAATAAACAAACAAAATAATTTCGCCACGTACAGCCATTTTTTATGCTCTCGCGGTAAAAAATCTATTGAATGGACCATGTAAATAAATTTCGCAACAGCACCAGGAAAAACTTTAAACGCGTTTAAAGTCGCGTAATCACTTGTTTTGGCCAAAATAATTATTTTGATCTCAAACTATTTATTGTGATGAAAGAAACAA
>JAULBZ010000074.1:0-45066 GCA_032360805.1 Neoturris breviconis
CGTTATTTGTATGAATATTTCCAGTTATTTATACTTTTTTTTACTAATTACTAAAACCTCCTTAACTACATGGAGTAAGTTACAATTCATACAAATTTGCTATGTGGTACCAGAAGTATCTGTGTCCCTTAAAGTCTACTTTGCTTTTATGAATAAGTTGTTTCTTACTTCTTGCAATGTGTGACTTTCTATTGGCACCACTAACTACTAGTGTGATATATTATCAGATACATTCAAACGTAAATCTGAAATTTGTGGTTTAATGATGGTCCCAAAATAAACCTGGACATAAAATTCTCCAAATGAAATTATAGAATACGTTTAACTCTTTCTTGGCTGACTCCTATATTTACAAACACTCAATCTTTTCTCCCTTTCATGGAGGAGCAACTTTGGAGGCAGATAGCAGAGATTATTCATTTTTTCTTTCAAACCTGTTAGCCTATTCCACAGACTATGTTCAATTCTTCCAGATCTTACATAGTCTATTTTTATGTAAATTGATGTTAGAATTCATTAACGCGAAACACTTTAATAGATGGTAATGTATGCATCAGAAATGTGATTATTTCTTTTTTCATAGTAGCATTGGTACCATTATTAACTATGGTGTTGCAATGAATGAATGATCCAGTCATAAATAATTAAGTAAATAAATCAATAATGCATGAATTACCATTTATTAATGCATTTAAGTTAATGAATTCTGATGTCAACATACTACATTAACTGCAGAAGGCAACAGAGAATTGAACTTTATCTGTAGATCAGACTAAAACTTCTTAAGAAATATTTACGTAACAAAAATGTAGGATATCAGGAGGTCTTGATCATCACTGGCAAATAATCACTGTGGAGGAGTGATTTTTGAGCTTAGCTTTAGACGAAAAAGCCTGAAGCTGTGCTTAAAATCTTTCTTCCACAGTGATTGTTTGCTGTTATTTCTGCATCATTTAAGACTGCATCAGAACATTAACATGTTTTGTCGTTTCCATTAGATCCCTGTGATCAAAAATCATGTCACAAGTATGCTACATGTATTGGTAAACTTGATGGAATTGCTGAATGTATATGTAAACAATGTCGTTCCATTTATAATCCTGTATGTGGTAGTAATGGTCTCACTTATGCAAGTAAATGTCATCTTCATCAAAGGTCATGCCAAACAAAGAAAGATATTACAGTTGTACAAGATAAACCATGTGGTAAGTGTGACCTCGCTACATTTTGTAAAATGTTTATCCTATCAGTTAATCTAAGTGTGAATAGTATATCTGGATGTTGAGCCATCACCTGTGCAGGGAATATGTCTGGGTGTCGAGCCATAACCTGTGTAGAGAGTATGTCTTATTTTGAGGCTTGGGGTATACATATACATTGAGCAAGTTGGAAATGGTGCATTTACTGTTCAGTGCCCACTGTAAGAACAAATAACCATTGCAGAGGAGTGTTTTTCAGCATAGTTTCAGGCTTTGTAGCATGAGGCTATGCTCAAAAATCTTCCCTCCACAGTGATGATTTTTTTATCTTGATGATGGACCTTTTAATACTTCAATTTTAATGAGAAACATGTGTTTGTGGCTTTTTGTTTAATTGAAATCTATATAGAGCTCATCATTATCCCTATTCAGCCTGAGTTTTCTTAAAATTTTATCGATAATACAAAATTCACACTTTTAATACATTTGCGCACCAACCATTATGACCCAAATTTATGCTCTCATCAAAAAGCCGTAACATATGCTAAAGAGAATTTATTAGGCTTTCAGAATCTGAAAACAGATTAAAAAATGTTCTTCCAATTAAATGTAATTGCCATTATGTAAATATTAACAATTTTTACTGAAAGTTTCTGGAGATTCAGCATCATGTTCTACTTCAGGTGACATCATGAAATAGATAATGACATTAGCAAAAAAATAATTATGCAGAAATGTTCCTATTGCATTGGAGTTATCATGTGCCAAATGTTTCTAGTGTATTCCTATAATCTTGTAATGGATTGGTTTCTTTGTACAGAAACCAATCCATTGCGAGCTCATTGACATAACACACTTCCAAAAAGTTGTATTATACAAAATTTTGAGATGTTCACTAACCTTGTAAATTATAATTCTCTTTCTAATGTAGCTCTTTTAAAGTCAAGTGACATTGCATATGCAATTGATACATCAAGTGAAGTTGACAGAAGTATTCTCAGTGAAATCTCAAAGTTTGTTGCAAACGAAATAAATTCCCATGGGAGCCGTTCAAACATAGCACTTATTTCTTTTGGTTCGAAGGCTAGCGTATTATCTTCCCTTACTAAAGACAAAGTTGAACTGCACGATGCATTGAAGAAAATGGTACCAATTGGTGGTGAAAGAAGAATTGATGTTTTGTTACGGCTGATAAAGAATGATATTTTTCCATCATCTTTGTTCTATTTAAATAACGATCGAGCAAAGCAACTAGTTATGTTTGTAGCTGGCAAGAATAGTTATTCCGGTGATCAATATTTAAACGAGTATTCAACTGTTCTAAAAGAACGTGGTGTCAAAATGACTGTCATTGCTTTTGGAAATGATTTTGAAATAAAAGACTTGGATGTAATATCTTCAGGAAATAGTGGAATAATTATTATTAACAACACGTCATCATTACCAGATTTTGTTCCAATTCTCTTCAAGAATATTGGAATCAATGCAGGTATGACATTTTCATCTTGCCTTACCAGATCAGTCACGGCCGATCATCTATTAGTGCTGGGAGTGCATTGCATTAACACACCATAATTGATATTTTGATTTTTTTAATCAAAATAATATTGAGTAACTCTATAGATTATTATCCTTCAGTATAAATGCAATCATTGGTGCTAAGTGTAGATGGGAAAAATTTGATTTTTTCAATGCATATTAAATTAGTCTTAGGTATATCACCACGGTACTAACTTTTGGACACTTCTGTCAAAAAATTAATGTGGTCTGAAATTTCCTTAACACTTGCAATAATACCCTGGGTTTTATATATTTTGAGTTTGCTTCAATAATAATGATTCTGGCGTTACTACTTTAATTTTAAAACACTTACATAGGCTTGGGGTGTCGATTTTTAAAAATTCATTTTGTCCGATTTTATTTACGAAAATGTTCAAATTTCTATTATTTTTGATGACGCCATAAATCACCCTTAAATTCAATTGTTTCGATTTGTGACGTCATAAAAAATAATAGAACATTAAACATTTGAACATTTTTGTAAATAAAATCGGACAAAATGATTTTTTTTTATATCGACACCCCAAGCCTATGTAAGTACTTTGAAACTAAAGTATCAACCCCAGAATCATCATTATTAAAGCAGCACTGGTAGTGGAATTTCAAAATAAAGAAGTTCAGTCCTTAAGTTACCTTAGTTCGATCACTATGTCAGAATAAACAGGCAAGTGCTAAACGAATGACTAGCAAATATATGGTCTTATTACAGCCACTGACTATTTAATTCTTTTCAGCTTCACCACAAAATATACAAGGATTTTTTATCTTGGGAGCTTCATCAGAGAATATATTCCAACTAGAAAAACAAACAGCAGCAAATATCATCGATCACTTCCGCATATCCGATAAAACTAAACTTGGTGTTTTCCTTTATGGTAAATCTATATCAAAAGCCATATCTGTTGATCAATACAAAAACAATGCTGATCTGTTAAAAGCAATACTGGCATTGAAACGCTTGACAGGTTCTTCGGGATTAGAGCGTGCTTTATCAACTGTGTTGAGTATTTTAAAGGACAGAAAATCTGATGTGTCATCACAAATGATTGTTCTAATGATTGATGATAAAATTGGACAAAACTCAGTAGATCTGGTGAAACAACTGAAAGCAAGTGGTATTGAAGTTGTAGTTATTGCTTTTGGGAAGAATTATGATCAAAATGAGCTTGACGAAATCAGTGGTAACGGTGGTAAACATATAGTTGACGGGAACAACGTAAACAAAGTTACTGATAATGTGATAGATGTACTAATAAAAGGTAATGTAGTTATTGCAATACACACTAAGCTAGAACATAACTGTCAGACATCATCTGTGCATGAATGTTTTTTAGTATAGTTTTAAAAATCATTCCTCTATAGGCGAAAGTTATACTTAAAAACACTCATGCACAGGTTGAGTCTAGAAGTTTTTTAGACCTGCACACTTGCTCTTATTATCAACAATATAAAAAAAGTGTGCAGAAGTGTGTTAGGTCAATGAGCTTGCAATGGATTGGTTTCTTTGGTATGAAACCATTTCATTGCAAGATCATTGACTCATACTCTCCTCAAAAGATTTTATTTTTGAAACGAGACAGAATGATATTTAATATTATGAACATGATATTCAAGGTCTGAATGTACTAGAAGTAATATCAAGTTGAAACGTTATGGCGTATGATGCGATTATTTTCTTTGAGGAATAATGTTTGCTAATATTTGTTGCAATTACTTGGCTGTCTAATAAACACTGAAAATAGCCCAAAGTTAGGGCTGTATTACTTTATAGGTCAAGTTATCTAAGCTTGTTTCATTCTAGATCCATGCAAAACAACATCATGTGATTACTATGGTAACTGTGTTACAAAACCTGACCGATCATCAAGTTGTATTTGTCCTGTTTGCGAAGCAAATAATTATGATGTTGTGTGTGGCAATGATGGTCTTAATTATGCTAGTTTATGCTGGATGAAACAAGATGCTTGTAAACAAAAGAAAACCTTGAAAGTTTCTCAGATGAAACCATGTGGTAAGTCTCTTCATGGGATAATATAAATGTCATTAAGGATAATATAAATGCCATTGAACTAGCAAATGTAGTAACTTTAATAATTGCCACTGAAAATGTGCATTTCTTCTTTTTTTGATACAATCATTTATATACAGGCTTGTACATTTTTGTTGTACCATACATGCTCTATTAAGTCTTGGGTGCTTATTTAAAATTTAATAGAATGGCACTTATTAAATACGTTGGCAAATTGATGGAATAAAAAATGGAAAAAGTACTTCTCAATTAACAAATTGTTCTACTAAAAGTAGTAAGTATAAGAAAAAGTGCAATATTATATATATGTACTGTATATTGTTATTGTTAATTAAAAGAAAATCATATGAACCCTTATTGAAATATGTTTGAGTAAGCCTCTTTTGAGAGAAACACTTATTGAAAACAATTCACTCAAAGAGGGAGTAGTTGAAAGGGGGTGCTTATTCAACTGTGAAGGAGTGTTTTTAGTACAGTATTCAGCTTTAAAGTTGAAAACTGTATTCAAAAACTCTCCTCCACAGGTGATGTCTGACAGTTATTTTGAGGCTTGCCATAGGTCTTTGAATGTCCATATTGGGGAGTTGAGTTGAATTAATTCTATGTCTATAGAGAAGGGAGAAGGGTGTAGAATAAAAGACATTAAAATGAAATGATCTCTTATTTTGACAGATTTCAGTTTAATTAAAAACAGTTCACTTACTCCCATGGTTTGACGATAATTTCAAATTCTAATACTACTTCTCTATCATTTTTAATATTTCAACCAAATTTATTTTAGTAATCGAGCAAGCACTATCAGTGGTATTTGTTATTGACGGTTCATCTTTTGTTCAAACTAACCAATTAAATGCCATGAAAGACTACATTAAGAACATTATTCGATCATTCAAATTGTCGAAAGAAAATGTGCAGTTTTCATTGGTTACTTTTGGCAACACTGCAAATATAAACATCTCTCTCAAAGATGGTGTAAATGAAGATACAATTGAACAAGCCTTATCTAACATTGGAAGAATTGGTGGAACACGTAACATTGATGTTGCCTTGAACGAAGTATCAAGTAAAGTCTTTACTGAACAAAATGGTTACAGAAAACATTCAAAGAAAATTGTTATAATTTTAACAACAGGTCAATCTAATCCAACACGAAGCACAGAATTAGAACGTGCAATTAAAAAATTACAGGGACAGGATTCAAAACTGGTATTTATAGGAATAAATAAAAAAGATTTTGTTTTACCAGATGGTATTGTTCTGCCATATATATACAATGTAATACTTGCAAACCTTCCATCAACATTCTCAAAAGTCATCAAAGTAGCCGGTAGAACAGCAGGTACGGTTTCAAATTAAGATATTATATAACAGCGCAAACATAACAGTGATCAAATGTCAAATTAAAAACTGTGGGTTGCAAATGATAGCAATACCCTCTATACAAACATTGTTTTATACATTTAGTTTTAGTATTGTTTTTGTTTATATTGTAACATAAAAGTCTGATATATTGTTATTGTTTTATGATTTTAGCTCCTGTACAACCTACTGATATTATTGTCTTGTTTGGTACCCAATCTGGTGAAAATTTTGCTAAAGGTAAACAATTGATTGAGAAAACATTAAACATCTATGATATCAGCAATGATAATGTTAGAACTGGTTTAATAGTATATGGCAAAGATGCTGTTCAAAAATTACTTCTCGACAAAATAACTAAAGAAAATTTCATGAATTTAGTAAATAGTTTAAAGCATCCCAATAATGGTTTGAGATTGGACAAGGCTTTAACAAATATCGAACAGAAATTCAAAGATAATCCTTCTTCAAGTAATCAGGGAAAAATTCTGCTTATTTTCACTGATAGAAAACCAGATGATAAAAGTATTGAATTAGCTTCGTCATTAGCATATAAAGACATCAAGATAGTTACTGTAGGTTTGGGTAGCATTCCTGGTGGTGTAGGTAACTTGGGTGGTATAAATGGTACCACTATAGAAGTAGATGGGAAAGACAAAGATATTCCAGACAAAATCACTGATGCAATAACTCCAGGTAAGAAGCATGAAGATGCACCATTATTTATTACCAAACAGATTTTCGAGCCTGAATATAATTGCCAGACATCACCTGTGAAGGATTAATTTTTGAGTATAGATTTCAGCTTCCAACTTTTGTTTTTGTTAAGAGAATTAGTGCATGTAAAGTTCAACTGAGTGAACTTATGAATCACAATTAACTTATCAGTAGTCGAAATAAGAGCAAAAATAATCACTGTTGGCAGTGATATTTGAGCATTGCTTCAGGCTAAGAGCAAATAATCACTGTGGAGAGAGGTTTTTGACAGGCTATAAAGTCTGAAGCAATGCTCAAAATCACTCCTCCATAGTGATTATTTGCTCTTATTCCGAACACCAGGGTAGAAGTGTTCCAATAAAAGTATTATTTTTATCATTTTTTTCTTGCTTCACCTGCATCACACAACAAGACCTTGTTTTGATAATGTAGCAAATTTATTCTTTAGATTCGTGTAAGAATGTAAAATGTTCTTTCTATGGCGTATGTTCAAAGAAACCAGATGGTACCACAAATTGCATCTGCGAAGAGTGTGCTTTCTCCGTATTAGATCCTGTTTGTGCTTCTGATGGCAAAACGTATGGTAACATGTGCCTGATGAAGAAACAAGCTTGTATTGAGAAAGTTGAGAAAATATTGGTAAAGAAAGAAGCATGCGGTATTACAGATGATTAGTTGTTATTATACTTTTCAAAACTATACAGTATCGGGCTTAAAATAACTTCTGGTCATCACTGTGGAAGAGAGATTTTTCAAAATATTTTCAGCCCATTTTGCTAAATATATTCTGAAAAATCTCTCCTCCACACAGTGATGACTGCCAGTTCATTTAAGCTCTTCTGCAGTATATATGTATACTGTTTCTGAACCATTTTAAAAAAAGCATATTGTGAGTCGTGCCTTCATCATACTCAACATTTATTTTAATCCCTGGTGCTTTATTTGGAACATAAATAGCTAGGCAACTGGAGTATTGAAACATGTTCCAAGATTTTTATAAAATAATATGCTTTTATTCTATTCTATCTTCATTCAACAGATCATTTTTTTAAAGTTTTTATTGGTTTACCAAATTACTTGAAATATTATTATTCTATTTTGTATATTCTGTAGGTGTAACAAACCCACTTGATGTGGTATTTGTCATTGATGGCTCATCATCTGTTCCTGCAGATGTTTTCAATGTTATGAAAACATACGTGAAAACTCAATTAAAGATGTATAACATTTCTCCAGAAAAAACGAGAGTAGCTGTATCCACACTTGGTAGTAAAAGACAGTATACTTCTTTGGATGCTGGAATTTCATTAGAATATCTAAATACAGCTGTGTCTGATTTACAACAGCATGGAGGAGATAGAAGGATTGATTTAGAACTTCAACAAATAGCACAAGATATTAAATCTGGTGAATTCAGAAAAGATGCTGGCAGATTGATAGTTTTTATTTTACATGGAAAAAATAACATTAAGGGTGCCAAAGATGTTGGACCTGCAGTTAAAGTACTTAAAGGTATTAATATTAGTTACAAATAAGGCCAAGAATGTGCAGTAACTGACATACACATTATTGTCATCGAGCATAATTTTGTAACCAATGCTGATTTACTAACTCATCTCATAACGATAACAGATACACAACGATAACAGATACATAATTGTTCTTATCACTATGTACTTTGCAATACTTTTTGTGGTTATAATAGGTTTTATTCTGTTTGATGCCTTAAACACAGATCTAATAAATCATCAAATTTGTTATTTGTTGCTAAGCGCTGAACAAATCTACGTTGTCATTTATAAAATTTCTGGTTCGTATTCATATGTACAGCCTAATTTAAATTCTTTGCAAACTACCAGTACTTGTTTCAAAGTTCTTATATAATTATGTTTATACTTTAGGACTCGATGTTTCAATCGCTGTAATAGGTGTGGGAGATGATGTCAATGACGAGGAGATTGAAGTCATTGGTGGTGGAAACACTATAAAGATTCCAGATTCAAATAACCTGATTGATACTATTGCAAATATTTCTAAGATTGCTGCTGAAGCTGCACGTATGTATTTATTTATTAAAAATGGTTTTAAAAGTGTATTTGTTTCATTATGCCAGAGTTTAGTTAAAATGTGCTCATGTTTAGAAGTATAGCGAATAAAATCATACCTTAACTATAGTTATACCTTATTATCAACTCTTAGTTTATTGTTACAGTTTCTGCCTTCATCGTAACACATGTTTACAATGTAGAAAGTGCATAGTGACGATAGCTTTAATCTGTGTTAATAGTACCTGCAATGGAGGGTGTACATGAACAATCTTAAAGTTGATTGTCTCCTTTGGAAAATGTTTTCCCCCAGTGCTCTTCACAATTTTGTGTGATAGTAAAACGAAACCAATTTATTTTCAGGAAAAGCACAACAATCTGATGTTGTATTTATTATTGGTGCAAGTAGAAAAAAATATGCTGATCTTCAATCTAAAGCTCTATATGAATTGGTGAAATCATACGATCTGTCAAATAAAGAAATACAAGTTGCTATAATTTTGAACAAAAGAGCTCTTGCAAAAATAGTAAAGAACCTTGGACAATATGTATCACACAATGGACTATTAAATTATATTAAGAATATGAGAGTAAGTATTATCCCAGTAGGCAAACATTGTCTGACATTGTTCTAGTGTCTTTACTGCGGACTTTGAACAAGTTTTTGTTCACTGGGATATGATAGAATAAGTGAGAAGTGATTGAAATAAAAGCAAATAATCACCACAGAGAAGTGATTTTCGAACATAGCTTGAGGCTATGTTTAAAATTCACTTCTCTACAGTAATTATTTGTCCTTATATTACCACTGAGTGAGTATAACAAACGTTTGGAATGATGATTTATATAGTTGATGGTGAAAAACCTATGCCAAACTGAAGGGAAACAATTAACTGTTTCACTTGGTCTTATTTAATATTTCTTCAAATGGCATAAGAATGATATCCATTAGGTGGAAAATTATGTGTTAAAGCCAAAAGAAGACATTCCACTGGTAGAAATTGACATCTCACGGCATGTTAACCGTTAAGAATGCACATCATAAAAGACTACTAAATACAAACCTATACAACTCCATATACGGACTGTGTAGTACCATATATGGCAATATACAGTTCAAATAAAGAGCTGTATGGATCTTTATTCAGCAGTCTGTCACACTATGATGGTAGACAAGAGTGATATATGGTAAATTGTGTATTAGAATATTCTTGGCTAAATTCCAATTACAATCAATAAAATTAATTCCATGTACCTCAGGCTAGATGATAATGTATATAATCATCTAGATGATAATGTATATAATCATCAATATTTAAAAATAAGCAACATTCTTTTGTATAGATACCTGTTGAAGCAAGAAAACTATTAGCATCATTAACAATCGCCAAAGATGGTATCAATTATCGAACAGGATCCACGAAAACCATTGTCTTATTTTTGGATAAACCTGCTGATACAGCAAGTGTCAAGCAAGCAAAATTGTTAAAAGACAACAACATTCGCATCATTGTTATTGGTACTGGCTCGCATGTTTCAAAAGATGACTTTACTGATTTGACTAACAAAGATGATATTTTCCTTATTACCAAGGACAATGTCGACTCAATTGGTAAAGAAATCCCTGACAAAACAACAACTTCTGGTATATACATTAATTTACAAAAGTATCAAATTTTATTAGTTTGTTAGATATTTTTACTTGCATACAAAAAGGTTAAAATCTGAATTTTATCGTTATTAAGAGGAAAACAATTTTGTTAGTGATAATATACTTAGGGTAAAAATTATGTTTGCAAAGACCACGGTTCTTGGGATATCTTAAAATTAGATTAGATTTTGATAAACCATTTATTGGCATGCTTGTTGTTCTCTTATTTGCAGCATTATATTTATATGCTATTATTGCTGCAATAAATACTAAAGGTATCCTTCCCGGCTGCCCTAGTGGTGGAAGCTAAAGAAAGTACAATGAATGCCAGTATAAAGGGGTAGGAGGTCAAATTTATCTAAGAAAGGAGATCGGAAATTGCCTGTGGAAAAGTATATTTTGAGTAACACTTCTCCACAGGGGATGTGTGATCGTTATCTCCTCCACCCTAGTGGTAAGACCCAAAAAAAGAGGAATCTTCAGGTGACTAACTCACTTACTTAGCCAAATTTACTATCTTTGAATGAGATTTGAAGTCCTTGCTATGTTTGCATATAGTAATTATAATAAATTTACATCAATAAATTATAGGAACATGTGACGTATGCGCTGAACATGAAATATGTCTGAAGAAGTTAGATGGTTCCATTGAGTGTAATTGTCAATTATGTAGTGATTTAACATTTGAACCTGTTTGTGGAAGTGATGGAAAAACATATGCTAATGTCAATTGCATGTATAATACTGCATGTGTGAAGAAAGATAAATTAATCATTGTTAAAAACAATCCTTGTGGTATGTCCATCCCCTTATTCATTTTCATTTTATTATTATTCTTTTAGACATCCAAATAAATTGTAGTCGTTGCTATCTATTTGACAGCCCACATTTTAAATATTTTGACTTTTTTTAAAAAATATTTTCAAACCATAAATAACTAACAGACTTTGTGGAAACGTGTTATCTAATATAATTTTCAGCCGCAAAGCTGAAAACTATACTAAAAAACACTCCTCTACAGGTGATGTCTGGCAGTTATTTTCAGGCTTGAAGTCTATTATATCTATTTCATGTATTCAGGAGTTGACAAAATGATAGAAATTGTTGTTGCAGTCGATGTATCTGCTGATGTGGCGATGGAAGTTCTGGAAAAAATCAAGACATATGTTAACAACATTGTCAAAACATTTGAAATATCGTCATCAAAATCAAGAGTCAGTATTGTATCATACGCAGATTCAGTTGATATCAAATTACCTTTGACAGAGGGAACAAATCTTGCTCGAGTTCAAACTGCAATATCAAGTATTATGAAGATGGGTGGGAAAAGAGATATCACTTATTTGCTCAACGAAGTCCAAAATAACATCTTTAATGCGAATGTAATTAGAGAAAACTCTGGGAAGTATTTAATCTTATTTATTAATGGGCCAGATGACAATGTAATTGGAACAAGGCTTAGTAAAGCATTAAATGGAATGAAGAAGTCAAATATTCACACTTCAGTGATTGCAGTTGGTGGTCAAGTTGATACTGATTTAGTGAATAAGATATCTCCATCTCCTGATGATGGTGCTATTGTAGATGTTAACAATCTGTTTAACATATTTTCACTTATTTATGATGGATTGGGTAAATCAGTTGCTAAAGGTAAACTTATTACCCAGTTGGCATACAATGTTTTGTCAACTTTCTAAAAGACATCTCTTTGATGTTGTAATGTCAAAACGATGCCTTCTTGACAGTGATAATATGTTGTGTGCTAGCAGGGTAATGAAAGAATAAGATTATGGTGCACTTTCTATGAATGAACGCAAGAAGGAATGATCTTACTTGTTTTGTTGCAAATTCATGTTTTACAATTAAAGTTTTATTTTATTTGAAACAAGCCTTTTAAAATATATAGTCCGAAGCTCGAAAAACACTTCTCCACTGAGATTAGTTGCTTATACTTTGACCACTGGTTCTATTAACCTATATCAACTAGAGAAAAACATACATCCTATAATTATGCAGTTATTGTACTCATGGAAAAATATTGTATTAGAATGTAAATGTGGATTTCTGCTTATTTGATTTCTGCAGAGAGTAGTGAGTTTTTCTTGAGCAAAATAATAAATTGAAAATGTGTAGCACAAAAATATTTGTAATTTGGGATTTTGCTGGGAGGGGGGAGGGAGGAAACACTTCTCACAGAATAAATGTAAATGGATATCATGGAATTCCGCAAATGTGATTTCTACAGAAAGTGCTTAGTTTTTCTCAAACAAAATCAAAAATTATTTGAATAGTTTGCCACATACACAACTTAGGACATTGTACTTGGGATAAATAAAAAACAAGTTCAAAGTCCACAGTAAAGATCATAGAACAATGTCATTTGATGTTATTCTAGCATCTTTGCTGCATACTTTGAACAAATATTTGCCAACTGATTTTTGTTTTCATCCTATGAGTTATTTTATATCTTTTTAAATTATTTTAGGATTATCAAACAATGCTGATTTGGTCTTTGTGATGGGAATAGATGAATCATCTACGTCTGAATGCTTCAATATTGAAAAAGAAATAGCAAATAAGATACTATCAAAAGATACCATTTCTACCAACACTATTCAAATTGGAGTTGTTTCATATGGTGACAATAGTGAGATTGTTGGTCGTTTTGGAGAATTTAGTGAAAAGTCCGAGCTTATAAAAATGATAGATTCTTTAACATTTAAACAACGATCTACTATGGACAGTGTGTTGGATGGATTAAAACTATCAAATAGAATTTTCTCTCTTAGTTCCAGACCTAATGCTTTTAAATCAGTAGTTTTATTCATTACAAAGACATTACCTGCAAAAGTAATAAAGTATATCACAGAACTACAAGAAGGTGGAGTGAAAGTTGTGCTTGTTGGAGTTGGTAAAGAAGTTGACGTGAAAAAGATGGAAGAGATTGATGGGGTAGAATTTATTTATATAGAAGATAAAAAAGGTGTTAATAAAGGTGTTGATGACATAGTAACATCAAGCAAACCAGGTACAATACGGTATTTGAAATAAGAGTAAAAATCATAGTGGAGGAGGGATTTTTGAACATGGTTCTAGACTTTATAGCCTGAAGCTATGCTAAAAGATCCCTTCTCCGCCGGGAATAATTTTTGCTCTTATTTCGAACACTGATTTAAATTGAGTTCAAAATAACCTATATATAATGTCGTCTGTGGAGAATGCTGAGTCATTGATTTTGTAATTTATTGTGTTGTTTTTTGTTGCAAAGAAACAATAAATTGCAAATTATCTATGCAAACTCTAGCTCCTCATTTGCATTACTCATAAAAATCATCGATATTTGCAGAAGCAAATAAATATTTCACTGATTATAAGCTTCCTCAGGTAAGTCCATGAAAATATATCTTTAAAAATGTTAGCCAGTGGTCAAAAGAAGAGTACATACTTACTGTGATTTTACTCTTGTTTTGACTACTGTTATACCATAATTTATATCCATGATTTTAAGTACCATGCATTATTTATCTCAAGTCATTATTATTATTTATCTCAAATCATCATTTAATAACAAAAAATAACCTAAATTTCCATTGCACAAAGCACATCCTGCATAAGCAAGCCTAATAATAACTGTTTGATATCACTTGTAGAAGAGTGTTCTTAGTATAGTTATCAGCTGCAAGCTAAAAACTACTCAAAAACATCCACAGGTGATATTAGCAAATTATTATTATTAGGCTTTTGTAAACTAAATTGGATATTATGGTCTTAACTTTACCGAAATATTAATGCTTAGAATAAAAGTAAATAATCTCTACGTAGGAGGAATTTTGAGCACAACTTCAAGTTATAAAGCCTGAAGCTATACTCAAAATTTGCTTGTTCTAATTTTAAATATTTTCCCTTCAGATCCTTGTTTTGAAAAAGCTTGTAAGTTTTATTCAACATGTTTACCAAAGAGCGATGGAACTGCAGAATGCTTGTGTCCATCATGTCCTGCATATCTTTCACCTGTCTGTGATGAAGAAGGCAGGACACATGATAGTGAATGCTATATGAAGCTCAACGCATGTCAAATGAAAAAAAATGTTAAGCTAGCAACGTGCGGTAAGTAGATAATTTATCCTAATAAGGATTGGGTATATCTTTATTTGGACCACTGAGAAGTTTGGACTACCGATAAATTAGCAACTAATTCTCCTTTATATAGCTCACTTTAACCCTTTGAATGCCTTGGACCATCGCAAATGACTGACGATTTTTGGTACAAGCAACCATGGATGTATATTTACGTCACAAAGTTGTCATGTCAGCAATGTCTTTTGCACCATTGTAAATCTAAGTAAAGGTGGATTTCCACTAGGCAAATTCATTCACATGAATTCTAAATGAAGCCATTACATTAGTTGAAAGTGACATCACCTGTCACTTTCAACCAATGGAATGGCTTCATTTAGAATTCACCTAGTGGGAATTTGCCTTAACACAAAATTGAAAATTAACCTATGCAATCTCTTGCAAGACAAGCCGTTGTGAAAATTAATCCACATAATAACTAATTTTTGGTAAAATTAACTTAATGCAAAATTCATTCATGATAAGTTAAATTACCAATAATAATAATAAACAATAGTAAAACAATAAGCGACCTAATAGTTTTGCTTTATTTCTTTGGGTTCTTTCCTTCAGGAATTTCAACAAGTAACGTCCACGTTATCTATATGATTGATAGCTCTGCACCTTCACCATATTTTGAAAATATCAAGGCATATGTTAAGAACAGTCTAAAATATATTTTACGTAATGAAGGCAAAATATATGCTACTGTTATTAATTATGGTAACACTTATGAACAAGTAGAAGGAACAGACATTAACAAGTTGATAAGTGATGTTGATCAGTTCAAATCTATTGGTGGCAAAAGAAATTTACCTGTGGTTTTAAATAAAGTTACTACAGCATTTGATAAACAGGTTTTCTCAGGAAAATTTGGAAAAGTTCTTGTCGTATATCAAAATGGTAATCTGTTCCCTAATGAAAAAGAAGATTCTCTAAAAGTTTTTAAAGCATTGCAGAAAGATAGCGTTAAGGTAATTGCTATTGGATTTGATGGAAAGACCAATAAAGCAGAACTTGAACAAATGACTGGATCAAAAGAATTAGTAGTGATATTACTTAATGTAAAGGACTTGTTCAAAGTATTACCCATTACATCTGGAGTAATATTGAACTTGGAAGGTATGAGTTTTATTGTTGCGTTATCAGTCAATTTGATTATCCAAATTAATTGATGCTTTTATTTCAATGTACAATATATATTTAAACAGTTGCATTCACATTGATAAAAAGCTATTGCCTATCCAACCTGCAAAATAACTATAGTACATCACTTGTGGAGGAGTGGATTTTGAGTGCAGTTTTAGAGCTGCAAACTACTAAAAAACTCTCCTCCACAGGTGATGTGTGATGGTTATTTTGAGGCTTACCTATCCTTAACCCAGCCGGCAAAATCAGCAAAATCAGCAAAATAACATTAGAACAACATTCTTTGAACGTTTTTCCAGCGTTATTTTGCTGACTTTGAACAGGTTTTTGCTGGCTGGACATAATAACCTTAGTGATACCACCCTCGTATGGTTAAGATGATCTATAGTGATCTAAAATGATCAATATTTTGCCTAATTTGTCAAAAGTGAGAATTAATCAGTGTATAAAGCCTGAAGCTATGTTCAAATAACTCTCCTCCACAGTGATTATTTACTCCTATTTTGACCACTGTCACTTATACTACAGTTGCATTTATTTACTTTTTTTTTAGATACTTCTCCATTATTACTTGACTTGGGTATTGTTTTGGGTGTTTCATCGTCAAATGCTGATGGGAACTTTGAATCAATGAAAAGAATTATCAAGGAGATATTAAAATCATATGATGTGTCACTACAAACGACAAGAGTTGGAATCATTCTATATGGTAAAAATGCTGAATCAGCACTATATTTAAAAGATTCTAAAGACCTTGATACTGTTCTGAATGTGCTAGAGTCACTTGAATATCCAGGGGATGGATCAAACTTAAAGAATGCTTTATTGAGAGTAAACACAGATTTGTTTACATCTGAGAATGGTGCACGACCTGGTGTTGATAAAGCCTTGTTTGTATTGATGGACAAGAATACAGACGTAGATGCAAATGATGAAGCCAAACTAATTATCAATAATGGAGTGAATGTTGTAGTGGTTGGTGTAGGTTCAGATATTGGTAAAAAAGAACTCGATAATTTAAATAAAAAAGTCACTATTATAGTGAATCCTCCATTAAATGTTGACAAATTGGGAAGCATCACAGATAAGATAAATTCTGCTCTTAAGCCTGGTAAGATTAAGCTTCAATATAATGGTTGGACTTCACCTGTGGAGGAGTGTTTTGAGTACTCCTCTACAGATGATGTCCGACCGTTATATTGATCTTGGTAAAATATAAAATTATAAAATAATATGAATTTACATAAAGTTTCAAATCAACTGTCGGGACATTGTTTGTAAAAAAGTGTTTTTGAGTATATATATCACAGGTGAGTATTTTGAGTATATATATCACAGGTGATGACTAAGTCTTTGTTGTCCTTATCAGGAGTTAAAATAACTGTCAGTCATGTAGGAGAGATATTTCAGAATATTTTCAGTCAAATTGATGACCAACCCAACAGTTGTTTTAACCCCTGGCTTATGTATTCTGCTTGAATTAAGAACCTTGTAGCCTGAAGCTATTCTAAACAATAACTTCTCAATAGTGATTATTTGTTTTTATATGAATGCCGTCGTGAATTCAGAGGCTTGCCTCTATTGTAACTTAAATTTATGTGTGTATAAACCATCTGTTTCTTTAACTGAAAATATGTTGAGAAGACCCTCCTTCACTCATAATAATTTGTGAAGGAGGGTATCAAGTAACAGTGGTTGAAATAAGAGCAAATAATTACTGTGGAGGAGAGATTTTTGAGCATTGCTTTAGGCTTTCTAGCCTGAAGCAATGCTCAAAAAGCACTTCTTCACAGTGATTATTTGCTCTTATTTCAAACACTGAAGTACAGTAATGTCCATGTATCTTCCTCTCTCTCACTCTCTTCCTCTCTCTTGATCAAGTCTTCATCCACAGCAATGAAGGCATGCCTGCTCATTTGATTTGAGACGTGATGTTGCCCTATTCAGTGTGTCTGCTTCTGCCTATTTATCCATGTCATTCCAATTTTCAAGTCACCTTCTTATCTTCTTGGATTTAATACCATGAAGTCTTCATATCATATACCTTTATTAAATGCAAGCTTGGATATGATTTCTAGACATCACTTGTATGGAGTGTTTGTTAGTATAGTATTTAGTTTTGAAGCTACAAAATGAAAACACTCCTCTACAGATGATACTTGGCAGTTATGTTCAGGCTTTGTTGTTATTACAATTTAGATCCTTGTCAAAAAGCAGATTGTAGATATCATGGTATATGCAAGAAAATATCAACATCGAAAGCAGAATGTATTTGTCCAAATTGTGATGATGTTGTTGATTATTCATTGGTTTGTGGCAGTGATGGCCGAACCTATGCAACTAAATGTCATCTGTTGAAATATGCTTGTGAAAATAGAAAATATATTTCATTAATGAAGAATGAACCGTGCGGTATGTTTTCAGCTATGTATTACAAATGTTCCAATTAACACTTGCGTCCAAATTCTCCACATCTAAAGCTTAAAAAAGAACTTGAACACCTTTTTCTTCAATGCCAGGTTCTAATTAATGCCCGTTACTTGTAAAAAAGCAATAATGATTCTGATTCTGTTAAAGAAGGGACTCATTAGCAATTATTTGTCTGAATGAAGGCTATATTGACAACATAGATATTAATTTATAAGATTTAGTACATGTGCTATGCATTAATTACATCAAAGTCTTTCAGCAATCTTTCACGCTGTGAGTAACAAGAATATTATTAGTGTTTGAAACAAGAGTAACTAATCACTGTGGAGGAGGATTTTTGAGCATTGCTTCAGGCTTTATTTACTCTTATTTTGAACACTAAAATTATTAATTATTATTGTTTTAAAGACACATTTTCACTAGTTGAATTACGTGCAAATTCTAAATGAAGAATTACATTGGTTGAAAGTGACATCATCTAACGGGTGACACTACTTTAAACCAAATGCAATGGCTTTGTTTAGCAGAAATTCACCTTTACTCAGTTTTATTACTTTATTTAGGTATGTCCAAACCATTAACTATTGTTTATCTCCTACACGATGTATCTGAGATGGAAACATCTACTTTGAAGAATATAAAAACATTAATTTCAAATGACTTAAAGTCATACCCTGACAAAACACGATCAACAATATATGCAAACAGTGTTAACCCTTTGTCTGACAGCAAGAGAAATGAAATTAGCAATTTGTATGAAAACTTAGAAAACAACGATCTTACTACTATCTTGCAACAATTCCAAACAAATGATTTCAGAGTGTATAATAATATGTTCCAGTCAGTTCAATTGGAATCAAACTATGTTAACCAGGTCTTTGTACTAATTCTCAGCAAACCTTTGATTGGTAAAAGTCGCACAGATGTCATCAAGATCTTGAATGAGATAAAGAATGATGGTGTCAGAATTGGTGTCATTGGTTTTAAAAATAATATGAATGACATAGATTTAACTGGTCTCCCTACAGACCCATCATCTGGAATACTAGTGAATATAGTTGGTGGATATTTTGATGTAATACCTGTCTTGAGTGAGAATTCTGGAAAATCGGCTGGTATGATTCTTATCATTGTTATCAAAATAAATGTTAAGGTTGTTTTCCAATTCAGAAACTTTTCCGCGAAATGAAAATGCATATCGTCCTAATATTTCTTTTTACACATGCATATTTTCCATCCCCTTTCCGTTCTGCAGAAGATTTCTGAAGTGGAAAACGTCCTTGATTTAGCCTGTTGAGTCTTGACATTATTGTGCTTTTACAGTGGGACCATTCTCTAAGTTCTACCACAGGAAAAAGATTAATGAACAATAGCTCATTTTTTCTTCTTTTTTTCATATTTGGATCATCTGTAGATACTATGCCTAATATAGTTTAAATTGAGCTGATCTAAGCATTGTTTGAGATCAGAAATAATCACTTTGGAGGAGGGATTATTGAATATAGCTTCAGGCTTTCTAACCTGAAGCAATGCTCAAAAACCACCCTTTCAAATAAATTATTTCTTTTTATTTTGACGACTGACTCATAGATTAAGATGAAATAATATTAGCCTGTTCATCTATCCATTAATAGTCGATTTAAGAGCAAATAATCACTGTGGAGGAGTGATTTTTGAATATAACTTTAGGCTATAAATTCTAAAGCTATGCCCAAAAACCCTCCTCCACAGCGATTATTTGCTCTTATTTCGAACACTGTACATGGAACAAACCAATGAATTACACGATTATTATTGACATTTGCGTTCTTTTTAGCCTCAAACTATTCTCAAAAATCCACAGTGATAATTTTTCTTATTTCGGCCTCTAAGTACATTTTCAAAGAGTTGAACTGCAAAAAAGGAACACAAGTGTCAATAATAATTGTTTTGAACACTGTCTTGTTTTTTTTACTGGTAAATACATTTACTATTCCAGCATCTTCTATAATGAACGATATTGTTGTTGTCATGGATACTGTACCAGGTGGAAATTCTGATCTTTTTGTTCGTCAAAAGGAACTCTTGAAAGACATAATGAACAACTTTAATATTGGAGATAAGAGTACACTGGTTGCTATTGTATTAAATTCTAAACGTCCACGAATTGCGACAGACCTTTATAGAAATAAGAACAAAAACAATTTAATTACATTCATTGATAAATTAACTGCTCAAGATGTTGGATCAGATTTAACAGATGCAATACAAAAAGTTCGAGATATTTTTAATAATGGTCGAAAGGATGCATCTCAATCTGTAATTATATTTCGTACCCACAATTCTGATGTTGATACAAAGGGTATCTCTTACTTAGAGAGTTTTGGTGTTAAACTCGTCATTGTTGGTCTCGGTTCTAATGTAGATCCAAAAGACCTTTCTAAGATATCTGGTACAAATGGAAAAGTTTTTATTTCTAAAGACAAAGGTACTGATAATACGCTGACACCTGATATTGCAATTTGTCCTTTTCCAGGTAAAATTATTTTCTAAAATTTAAATTAATTTTTAATTATTCTATGTGAGTATGATTATTAAGCCGTGAAAAAGCTCTTACAGAAGATAGAAAGAGTAAAACATTTGCAGCCAAGATTTATTCGTATATTCTCGGTGTAAAAGATTACTGAATAGAGACCAGTATAGCTCCGTGTACAGATTGTTTATAGCCATATAATTATGGCAATTCAACATACAGAGCTATACAGCTATTCA
Organism: Neoturris breviconis; assembly: GCA_032360805.1. Taxonomy (NCBI): domain Eukaryota; kingdom Metazoa; phylum Cnidaria; class Hydrozoa; order Anthoathecata; family Pandeidae; genus Neoturris; species Neoturris breviconis. The sequence goes on from JAULBZ010000074.1 coordinate 21,007, forward strand.
GCAGTCTCTCATGCTGTAATTATGTACTTTAAAGCACAAAATGGAAACAAATAATCGCTGTGGAGGAGCCCTGTAATGAGAACCAATTCATAGGGTACATGACATTGAATCTGCGTCATGATGTCATTTTGACGTTATTTCAATGTTGAACCGATGTTGTGTGCTTGCATGGAAGTATATTCGATAAATGGTTTTGACATGTTTTAGATCCTTGTTTCTCATCAAACTGTGAATATGGAAGTAAATGTTTGTCAAGGTTGGATGGTTCTTATGATTGTATCTGTCAACTGTGTGATAACAATATGAAAAGTCCTGTTTGTGGCAGTGATGGTCTTAGTTACCTAAGTAAATGCCACATAGACTATTATAATTGCAGAAATAACAAGAAAATCACTGTTATGAAAAATAAACCATGTGGTAAGTTTATTTTAATATTTTACAGAATTTTGAACAGACTTTAATCGTATTTACAATGGAGTGTGTTAAATCAATGATGGGTTGACATTCTTTTTTATGAAGAATCTGTTCAACTTCTCAAGAGGATTTTGTTCCATGCTCTTCTCTGAAGTAACCTATTCGTGTCTATTTCAACTTCTGATATGCTGAGATTTTGTTGGTAAGAGCACTTTGATTTCTAGTAAGTTCAGTGGTTGAAATAATAGTAAATAATGAATGTGGAGGAGTGAATTTTAAACTTAACTTCAGGCTGCCAAGCCTGAAACTATGCTCACAAATTCCTCCTCCACAGTGATTATTTACTCTTATGCTGAAGTTTTAAAACATTTTACACCATCATTAAATGTTATTATGTGAACAAAATGATGCTTGTTGGTGGTGAAACGTAAAACTGTGAATAAGAGTATTAAGCAAATTAGCTTGCAAATAACTGGGGTTTTTTTGATTTCAATTTGTCTCCATATAATTCTTTCCAACTAACTCAAAACTTCTATTTTTTGCTGAGAAAAAAGTCAAGGCAGATTTCCACTAGGCAAATTTGTTTGCACAGATTCTAAATGAAGCCATTACATTGGTTGAAAACGACATCACCTAACGCAAGACCCTGCTCTCAACCAAAGTAATGGCTTCATTTAGAATTTGTGCTAACGAATTTGCCTAGTGGAAACTCGCCTTCAGCTCCATTTTTATTTTTGAGAATGTTGCAGCAAATGAAAATCAAGATTAAGTTTATAATAACAGATCAGCAGATGCTAGAAAAACGTCAAAATGACATTTTTCTAGTGTCTACTGTAGACTTTAAACAGGTTTTCGTCCACAGGAATGTACTGTAAGGAATGTTTTTAAAACTCAAGGCAGACTTACACTAGGCAAATCTGTTTGTGATAATTCTAAATGAAGTCATTACATTGGCTGTAATGGCTTTATTGATAATTTGCACAAACAAATTTGTCTAGTGGAAATCTGCCTTTATTCTTAACTAAACATTTTGCTTACAGGTGTTTTGAAAGCAGTTGAACTTTATTTCTTACTGGATATGTCGAAAGGGGTGACAGATAAAGTTATGCAACATATGGTTGATATTATGCATGACCATGCAGAAACAACACAGTTATATTCAATTAACAACGCAAAGTTTTGGGTATTCTTTTATCCATCTTCGTCAACCGATTTACCATTGATTACATCTGGTGAATTAACGAATGGTCCCACTAACCTTGATCAAATTAGGAAGTATGTTAAAGATTTTATGAAATCTACTATCTTTAAATCGATGAAATATAAAAAAGAGAGAAGCTTTGAAGATTCTTTGAAAAGTTTAGTGAAGTTCATTGATAGTCGTGGCAATGATGGTGTTACCAAAGTTATTGTTACATTTGCTGTTGGTGAAACTGTACCTCAATATTCTAGTACACTATCTCAACTTGGTTCTGAACTAAGTAATAAGAATATCCAGGTGGTTGTGATTGGTGATAAAACTAAAAGCGATTCAAAAGAACTATCGAAAGTAACTACGAATATGTTACTAGTTGATTTTAATATATTTGATAGTACAACGTCTGGTATTTCAGATGTTATTGGTACTGCTTTGGCTGGTAAAACTGGTATGTTTAATTAATCCTTAGATGTTTATGTTTGCAGAGGTAATCTCCCATTCAAACGATTACAACAATTGATTTGCATGGTTAAGGTGGATTTACACTAGACAAAATAGTTCTTCTGAAAGCCAAAAGAATCTTGGCACCTATTTGGATTGAATAATAACGTTTAACATCAAATCATTAATAGTGAAATTCTCATACAATTACCAAACTCTTCAAGCAAGCATCAGTCATAAAACTTACAAGAAAGGATGGATGTTATTCTTGTTCTTGCACTGCTTTGATTTATTCACATTTTCTTGAAACAGTTATAATTTTAGCATAACGGTAATCACACTCGATTGCCAAGAGTTTCTTAATGCAAAGCCAAATTATGACTTGATACTGATAAAATCAAACCTGCAATCGGTCACGTAAATATTTAAGACAAAGTAAAATTCATGCAAAAATATATAAATTCAACAAAAAGCCTTAAATCTTGATTAGCAAGATAAAAGGCACTACAATTTGAATTTGTTCTAAGAGCCTTTGTGTCTTATTGACAGAATACGTTCTCGCATCATTAATGTTATACTCAATAAATGTTCCTTAATTTTTATATTTTAACAGGTGACAAGTTAGATGTTGGTATCATAATGGGTGGACCACACACCAAGTATTACAAAATGCAACAAAACTTAATAATGAAATTGATTGAACCATTTAAAATCTCTACAGATGATGTACAAGTTGGTGTTATTACATACGGCCAATCTGCATCACTAAGAATTCCATTAAACGAGGTTACAGTAAAAAAAGATTTGTTAAGTGCTGTTCAACAAATTCGACCAATCATTTCTGGCAACAACTTGAATAAAGGATTAGACATTGCTGCTACAGATTTCTTCAGTAAGAATAGAGGAGCTCGAGAAGATGTTATGAAACGCTTAATTGTGTTCACGACAGATCAAATTGATGTTTCACCGGAATATTCTAGACAATTAAATGATATGGGCGTTAAACTTATTGTTGTGACAATTGGTCAACCTCCAATGGATGTTGATTTATATAAACTTATATTCAATAAGTTCAACATTATTATAAACAATCCAGAAAACGAAAGTGATACGACATCAAATATTGTTGATAGATTAAAACCAGGTTAGCAGTGGTTGAAAATAATCACTGTGGAGGAGAGATCTTTTAGTATAGCTTCAGGTTTTGTAGCCTGAAGCTATACTCACAAATTACTCCTACACAGTGACTATTTGTTCTTATTTTGACCACTGGGTTAATTAGTAATAGACTTCCTCAAAAATATAATTTACGGAGTCAAAGATCTTACAATAGATAAGTTTTGGACCATACCGAAAGAATCCAATCCGTTGCATACTCGGAAAGGGGAGGGGGCTTAATCGATGAAATACGGTATTCATACTAACAGCAAAATATATTACAGCTTTGTGTACCTTATGTAACTATTAAGTATGATCATTTACACTACCAGAAGGTTCTTCATACTTGCACATCATGCCATTTTAAATATAAATAAAACGTTCTAACTGTATATATCTACAGGTAGGTCATTGATTGGTTTCTTCTATATAGAAAACCAATCGATTCCAAGTTAGTTTCTTTTTTAACCTAGAAAAATGTGCATCAACATCTTGTGATTTTGGTAAATGTTTACAACGATCTGATGGATCCACCGAATGTGTATGTGAAGTATGTGATACAAAATATGCCCCTGTCTGTGGAAGCAACAAACGAACATATGCATCATTGTGTCACTTCAGGCGTTATCAGTGTATATACAGAAATGCAGATGTCCATGTTACAGCATATAAACCATGTGGTATGTATTATTTACCCTTAAAGCAATCAATTTCAGGATAGAATCATGGCTCAAACTCTTACTTTATTGTTCTACTAGGGTTCAAATAAAGTTGTTAGGGAGAATCGAGTTTTTAAGCTTTTATGCAGAAAAATAACAGGACCACTGAAACAATTGTGTGAAGGTATTCAATTGGTATTCAAAATGTATCCAAATGTTATAATGTCTGTGGGAATGCTTAAGTCTGATTGGGTGAATTTTTCTTATCCGGCTTGGTCATAGGAATAAGCAGAACCAAGTTTACTATATGACAAAATAATTCTGCATGTATTTGTATGATTTATTTTCTCATTCTTGCTCAACAAAAGACATGGAAAGCTTTAAAGGGATGGGGATTCAGTGAAAGCATGTATTAGGGAAAGACTTTTATTACAAAATGGGGAAGGGGGGACAGACTTGACCTATCATTAATTTATGACTGTAGTATTACTTTACTAAAAACATTTATTCAAGAGTTATATTTAATTCAAGACAGGTGGGCACTATTAAATTATCCCAACTTTGGTTGAGGCTGTTTTTCAAGCCTAGCCTTCTTATTTACTTTTTCTGTTCAAACATGAGTGAACTGAATAAAATTGAGTTGAGTTAGGGGGTGAGTAGATGGATTGGTATGGTTGGTATTAAATGTTTTCAGCTTTGGGGCCTGTATACAAGAGCAGAGAGACATTAATACAGGGGAGACATTTATTTGAAATAAATGTGATACGAAAACTCACAGTATCATGTATTTTGAAAGTTACATAGAAATGCTAAACACACTATTGTTTCATTCCTACAGGATTTACATCTAAATTGGATATTGTTTATGTCATTGATGCATCATCTGATGTCCCAGAGAACTGGCTACAAGGGATTAAGGAATACATAAAGAATGACATAATGGGATATAGTATCTCTAAGGACAATGTAAAAGTCTCCATTGTATTATATGGTGAAACTGCTGAAGTCATCATAAATTTGAAGGATGGTACCACTAATGATGCTGTTTTGAATTCTCTAAAATGGTTAAAATTAATGAAAGGATCAAGAAGAGTTGACAAAGCCTTAGAAATTGTTAATAACGAAGTTCTAATCCCATCTAATGGAATGAGAGTCGACGCAAAGAAATTAGTTGTCTTATTTATGACTGGAAAATCTGATCCAGATGGTCTGACATCTTTTGGTATCCATGTGAATTCATTGAAGAATAAACAAATTAACATCACTGTGATAGGTGTTGGGGATAATATTCGCAAAACAGATATTAAAGATATAGCATCTAATGATAATACAGCAATTGTAATCCCTACCGACAATATCCCTAATATAATGTCATTCATATCTGCCATACTTGTAAAGATTTTTGGTACGTTATAAATAATTTTGCCAATCACCAAGTCTTTAGTTTTTACCATGTTTCTGAAATTTAATCTCAATGTTTGATCAATGTGTGATGCATTGTGTTCCCCTCTAAGTTATTAAATTGAAAAGTCCAGGGTTATATACATAATGATACATAGATGGTACCAATTACATACAGATAACACAGTGCGGACATGATCGAAACAATTACATGATGTCCTTTTGATATTGATTCAACATTGTGTCTGCAGGCAAGCATGTCTATCATTAATGTATATTGGATTTATATATACTTTATTTTCTAGATTATTTTATAAAATGATACCATTGGCAAGAACTTGTTCAAAGTCCGCAGTACTGCTGACAGTATGCAGTACTGCTGACTTTGAACAAGTTTTTGCCCACTGGGTAGGTTATGGATTGTACCTTCACACATTACTAATACATTAATAGTGATCATGGTAATCAATTCTCGAGAAATGGGTAATCCTCTCTTGAGATGATTATTTTTGTCTTTTGTGGCATGAATAAAATCAAGAACAAATGTAAACTTGACTACAATGCGAGTAATCTGTTTGTTTAATTTGTGTATGTTTTTTTATTTTCCTCTTAGAACCATCTAAGAAGATGGATGTTATTTTTATTGTTGGTAACAAACCTGGTACATTCGTCGATTCTCAACTAAATACACAGAAAACTTTAGTGAAGTCTCTGTTGGCCAAGTATACTATATCCGATAAGGATGTAAAAGCAGGTTTGGTTTTAATTGGGAAAAATGCAAGAGTTGTTGTGAAGTTGTTGCAAGGGAATGATCAAACTAACTTCCAATCACAACTTGATAATCTTGTAACTGACAAGACTGGATATGACTTAAACAGCGCATTAAAGTCAAGTATTGAAGAATTAGCCACAAGTAAGAGAGGAGTTTCAAAACATATTGTCTTGTTTGTTTCATCACCATCAGATGTCAATCCTGCTATTACTGCAGGAGAAGCAAGGCAAAAAGATATTAAGATTACGGTAGTAAAACTTGGTGGTGATATTGATAAGAGTGATTTAATAGATATTGCTGGAAAAGATGGTGATATCCTGGACCTAGGGAAAGGAGATGTATTGGGTGTAAAATCAAGTAAGTATTACATATGCAGAAAATACAATTCAGTATCAATAACACCACAGAATTGGTGCAAGCAAGTTTAAAAGCCAGATTATATGAGTATTAGGGTAATTGATCAAGGAGCATGCATAGAAATAAATATAAATTACAAGTTTATTTCTGCGTATGCTTCTTGATACAATCTGTGCTGTACACATACAATTTTACAGTGACTGAATTAAAAGTAAATAATCACTGTAGAGGAGTGATTTTTGAGCATAGCTGCAGGTTACGAAGTCTAAAGCTATGCTCAAAAAACACTCCTCCACACTGATTATTTTGCTCTGATCTCAACCACTGCTTTAGTAAGTGGAAATCTGCCATAAATGCCAGTTTATTTGCTGTAACGCATTTATGTGTAACGTGTTCATGTGTAACAATCATGTTGTGTAACAATGGTGCTGACATGTTGTGGAGCATGAATGAAGCATCTGCAAAGGAGATTAAATCAATGATCTTACAAATTCATTACCATTCAAGTACAAGTTTATTTATATATCACCCTTCATTGCAGGTACAACATGTGTTTATATTTCTGGTAATACACAAGAATACTGAAAGATTTACAGTGTTTGTACAACTCCATAGAAAAACTGCTTCAAATCTTTGTTGTATTTTATATCATTTTATTTAGACCCATGCAATAGAATTGCATGTGCTGGAGAATTACAATGTGTTGTACAAACAGATAATTCTGTGACGTGTGAATGTCCATCATGCTCATACGGTTATGATCCTGTATGTGGTAGTAATGGGCAGACATATGCAAGCAAATGTTACATGAAACGTGATAATTGCATGATGGGTACATCTGTTTATCTTGCAAAAGAAGAGTCTTGTGGTATGTATGATTACAGGGCTCGAAATAACAGCCGGTCATCGCTGTGGAGGAGAGATTTTTCAGAATATTTTCAGCCAAGTTTGTATCATAATACTATTAAACACCCTATTTTAGAACAAACCTTTTAGTAAACACCCCCTCTTTTAAATGCTCTCGCCCCCACAGATATGTAAAAAGACCAGAAGAACATGGTTTTTTGGAGCTGTATTAATATATGACCAATATAGAGGAAAATTGCCATGCACATATTTGTGTTAGTCTATAGCATACAAATAAGACGATCGTAACTTGGGTTAGTTGTAGTATAATACATACAATAATATAGTAGTATAATATTTCGGTAGCTTTTTTTATTATATTCTATAAAAATGCAACACTTCTTTTAAATACCCCCTCGATTAAACACCCCCTTAAAAATATTTTAAAACCTAGTAAATATTTAATTAAGCCAACAAATATATTATTTAAAAAAATGACACCATTGTATTTTTAAATAAATAAAAAATTGATAATAGCCATTTAACAAGTTTGGCAGTGACGGCACCATCGTGTTTTTTTTATTATATCATCCCTGAAGTGTGTTTTGCATTGGGAGGTCCCAGTGTTCAAGACAAAGTAAATTTTGCTAAGGTCAATCATACACAACCAAAGCTATAGTAGGAATTATTGTTCATCATGAATTGTGAAATTTGTTGGTATTATGTTTTTTTAATATTTAGTTAAACACCTCCACCAAGCTAATTCCTACGTACTGTTTAATTTGGACAAAAAATGTAATATTTTATCAAAGGTATTATAGAGAGCTATATTTAGAATAAATTAAGTGACCAATATAAATTTAAAAGTTGCATTATTTTTACTTTATTTTATTTTAGGAATATCTCCCAATAAACTTGATGTTTTTGTTGCAATTGACAGTTCAGAGAGTGTCAATGAAAACCTATTCAAAAAAATGAAAGACCTTGCACATAACTCAATTAAAAGCTTTGATACAAGTGCTGAGGGATTACGATTAAGTGTATTGACTTTTGGAAAAGAAGTGTTTGAGCAAATGAAATTTAATGATGACCTTAAATACATATCTGGTGTCAGCGTTCGTGATGCTATAGAAAATCTCCAAAGAGTTGGTGGATCAAGAAATACCGATTCTCTACTTAAGTATATATCTAGTTCTTATAATGCCAATGATAAAACACGACAGAAACTTCTAGTATTATACATTACTGGAAATACTAGTCCACAAAGAAAAGATTCGATCACTAAAGAAGCTGATGTTTTGCGTAAGATGGGATTTAAGATTGTTGTGATCGGTGTTGGTAATAATATTGATAAGAATGAATTGCAATTGATATCTACTGGCGATGAAAACGAGGTGACAGATGATATCATTATTAAAGAAAGAGGAAACAAGTTACCGGAAATCCTTGGAAATCTAGAGGACTTGATTGGAAGATATATAGGTTTGGTTGCTTATTTATTTTTTTATTTATTTTTTGCTTCGTATTACCAGATTGAAATATATTTATGTTGTAGCTTCGTAGAAGCCTTGAAATAACTGCTGGACATCACCTGTGGAGGAGTGTTTTTTCAATTTAGTTTTTAGCTATACGGCAGTTATTTCAAGGCTTGTTGTACTATGCCTTATTACATGGATGCTAGTGCTCCAATGCCAATCAGAAATTTCATTGGCTAAAAAATGTTTGAAATGTTGTCAACGCGAGTTAATACCGGCCAGTATTAAACCATGTTTCGCGAATGAGATGCCATTTCATTGAAACTGAAAATAATCTGTTTTTAACTTGAAATGAGTACATTGCCGAAGGTGATAGCTCTATTACCCCAAAACTTTAAAATTCATGTAATAATCCATAAACTAACTGTTTCCTTCAGGTAATACAGGAATATATTAATCCTCAACATTCACACAAAATCTCCGAAAGCTGGGTTTTGTACTTTCAGTTTCAGGTTAATATTTTTCAGCATTACCCTCGAAAACAGTTAGTATAGAGTTAATACTGTAGTAGGCCTCAAAAAGATATATTGTTAGTCGTAGAGATTTAAATTTGCCAGATAAAATTTGGATAAGCAGGGGTTAAATTAACTGCCAGTATTATCTGAAGCTAATAACAGAAGATAATGTTACTTAATTTTTTACTGTGTACTTCTGTCGACAATTACTACTTTCATCTGCTCTCTGGTTTTACTGGCTATTATTGGTGGAGATACAATTTTTGTTTTTCACTATGTAACTTCATTCATACATTGTTGTTTTTAGCTGATAACAAAGATCTTCCTAAGCTTCTTGATGTTGTGTTTGTTATGGGTGCCAATAGTGATAGCAGAATTAATATATTTAATGCTGAAAAGAAATATGCTTCGTCATTAATTGATCAATTTAATATTGCTCCAGATCAGACTCGAATTGGAATTATCACATATGGCAATACGGCACAAAATGTTTTAGATCTGGCAAACTCCCTTGATAAGAAATCTTTACAAGCGAAAGTTAATTCCTTGCAGAACCCTGGTGCTGGCAATAGAGTTGATACTGCATTAGATAAAGCATTGAAAATGCTGTCAAATGATGATGAACGCTTGTTAGCAAGGAAATCTGTTATTCTTTTTGTTGATTCTCAAAATCTCAAGGATAAAACAAAATTATATGAAATAATAGATTCTTACAAGAAAAATGATGTACACCTTGTCATTGTTGGATTTGGTAAAGATGTAGATGCTAAAGAACTTAGAAACTTTGTTGCTAATCCTGATTATGTTATTTTGATTGATGACATTACTATTTTAGTTGACACAGGAAAAGTTGTTGATAAAACATTAAAAGGTTTGATACATAGATATTTTTTAATCTTCTCTTTTCTGCTGTGGTTACTTAATTTTACTATATATTTTTTACTTACTTTCAATGGCCCAAGACAACACAATGAAATATAAATGATATATGAGAAAATGTCATCAAGAATACAAATCATAGAATTCTTCATTATAAAGAAATTAAGTAATTGTAGGGCATTCATTCAGGAGTTAAAATAACTGCTGGTCATCACAGCGGAGGCGAGATTCTTTTAGATTATTTTCAGCCAAATAGGTTGAAAAATATCTCCTCCACAGTGGAGATCAGCAGTTATTTTAACCTCTGTTCTTTAAGTACATTATTCTACAGATATCATATCAGTGTATGAACTATGCTCAGTGCTCAAAGTAAGGAGTGATTTTTGAGCATAGCTTCAGGCTTCCATAGCGATTATTTTTAGCTTAGTTCAAGCACTGTATGCTCTTACGAAATTAATTCTCATCCCCACAGCTCTAGATACATAGTTACAAAGTATATTTTGTCATTCTTGTTAAATTAAATAATCAGTGCCACTACTCACTTTTTATTACAGACCCTTGCAACACCAAAGATTGTCCTATGTATTCCTTATGTATATTATCAGCTGATAGAACTTCTCAATGCAGCTGTCCAGTCTGTAATGATGGAGTATATTCATTAGTTTGTGGAACTGATGGTCGTACTTATGGTTCAGAATGCTTATTACGTTCAGAATCTTGCCAAAGTGGAAAAGTGATCAGCATTGCCAAGAAATCACCTTGTGGTAAGGAATAAGATTGTTAGATTTGATCTTTGTTTACATTTCATTGTTCAAACAAATTCAAATTCACGTAGTAAAAAATAGACATAATTTATGTATATTGCATAAGTTATATTTATAATTGTTTGCTAGTTGCACCCAGTAACACAGTGTCAAATACTGTCGAATATGGTCCCACATAATTCCATAATTTGCCATATGTGGCAATACACAGTCCAAATATGGAGATATACGAAACCATAATTAGCAGAATAAGCCATAAATCAAGCGTTTAAATAATTGCCAGACATTGCATGCAAAGGAGTGTTTTTGTAGTATAGTTTTTGACTGAACTCTATAATAAACAGTGCTCCTCCACCGACAGTGTCCAACAGTTGCTTCAAGGTTGTTATTAATATTTTCTAGGAAATTCAATGGTTGCAGATATTTTGTTTGCTGTAGACACATCTGATGGTGTTAGCACAAGTGATCTCTCTGCTATGTCTTCATTCATATCGAACATCATTGATCAGTTTATAAACAAGAAAGGTAGCAGCCATATTGGGTTGATAAATTATGGAGATGCATCAAAATACATAGTTTCTATCGGTAACAATAGCAAGAGTAATATTATTCGGGGAGTGAATAATATAGCCAAAATTGGTGGTGAAAGAAATTTGGTAGATATATTAGAAAATTCGCTACAAGCATTCACTAATGATGGAAGAAGTGATGCAAAGAAACAACTAGTTCTATTTGTCCTTGGAGAAATCCAACAAAATGATCAATTTGATGATGTAATTATGAATCTACGTGAGAGAAAAATTGATATTGTTATTGTATCACTTCTCGAGCAACCTCCCATGACTGATTTAATTAAAATCACAGGTGATCGTGAAAACGTTATTGTTATTGATAATCTGATCATTCTACCAAGTGTGATTGACAATGTTGATGATGTCATCAGTAGAACAGGTAAGGTTTTAGAATAAGACTTACGGAGAAAAGTCATCTGTTAGCAATCTTGAAATTAATTGACTAGCTAATTCCAAAATCATTAAGATGATGACCTCTTACTTAGATGCTATCTGTGTTTATTTGAACTTGACGACTAATTTAGGCTTCACTCATTCTATTTGTACATAAATAATACATTTTAAAAGATTTTGTATGTTAGTCTGGTCGATTATTGATCATGTGAACCATGATGCTTGTGGATGGACCTGATATGTAAACCTGACTCTAAATTAAAAGCATGTGTGACATCAATTTCTACCAATGGAATGTCTTCTTTTGGTTTTCACAGTGAATTTTTTGCCTCATAGAAATCAACTTTTGTATTAGACTATGACTATGTAGAATACTGTTCTTATCAATTTCCACATGATTTTTGTGACAAGTTTTTTTTTTCCAAACGAAACCCAACATTGCATATATTTAAATAGTTTGCTACTTACCGCACATGTGCAATTTATGAATTGTTCATAGGGAAAATAAATATTTTTTTGCAGAAATCAATAGAAATCTACCTTTAATCTTTAATTTTAGTTCCAGTTAAGACGTTCTCTGATATTTCAATTATATTTGGAGCCAATGGAAAAGAAGCCGATAGTTTATTTTACAAACAACAGCAATTTGCTCAACTGTTTGTAAAAAAGTTCGACATATCACCAAAATCAACATTATTCAGTTTTGTAGAAACCATCAATAGTAAAACAAACATTGTTATGAAATTTGGAGAAACAAACCCAAACACAATCTCTACCATTATTGATTCTCTTCAAAATAAGCCACCAGTAAATGGAATGGATGTTTTGAAACTTATACGATTCATGAAAGACAAGGTTTTTACCACACAAAATAATTATAGAGATGTCGCCAGTAAACAAATGATTTTATTTGTTGATGACAAGTTTTTGAACATTGACAGTGATGTAAACAAAGCTGTATATGAACTGAAGGAAGCTGACATAAACATCCTTGTCATAACTATTGGCAATAAAATTGAGACCAAAAAAGTTAAGAAACTAGCAGTAAATGGTAAATGGATTCATATAGGATACAACGATATTACTGATTTTATTAGTGATGCTGTTAAAGATATTACACCAGGTACTACAATTATCTGAAATAAGAACAAATAATATCACTGTGGAAGAGGTATTTTTGAGCACTGCTTCAGGATTTTTAAACTGAAACAGTCACTTCTCCACAGTGATTTTATATGCTCCTATTTTAAACACTGAACTGATTATGATCAAATAACTGCAAATAAATAATTTATGTTTATCCAACACAATGTGATAACTTTTGAATGTTCAATTACAGTCCTGCAGCCATTCCACCAATCACCCTTTTTTTGAACAGTGATTATGTGATTTTATTTGAAGAAGTGTAAATGTTTGAAATAAGAGCAAATAATCACAGTGGAGGATTAAGTTTTGAAACATTGATTCGGACTAATGCTCTAAAATACATCCTTTACAGTGATTATTTGTTCTTATTGTGTGTCTAAATATCTTAAGCCTAAATATAAGTACTCAAAAGTAGTACTGTACTGCACTGTACTATACTTAGTACTATGCTTAAGAATACTCCTCTACAGGTGATGCCCAGCAATTATATTCAGATTTGACAACATAAACCTTAAATGTATTTCAGACGCATGCAGTGATATTGATTGTTCATTCAATGGCATGTGTATCCAGAAATCCGACAAAACTACAGAATGTATTTGTAAAGCCTGTACATCAATCTATTCTCAAGTTTGTGGAAATAATGGTATAACATATGCATCTCAATGTCATCTGAAACAGGAAGCTTGTTTGAAGAAAAAAGAAATGCACCTTGCTTACACTAAACCATGTGGTAAGTAGTGGCAATACTTGTTTTTGTTTATTATACTTATTTTTTGGGGAACTGTTCCTATGATAATTGTTGATATGATGCCAACAAAGAAATGCTAAGAGGATGAAATAAACAAAACATATTATTTACAAAGATGGATTCTGCAAAGTAGTTGATTATGTTGCAGTTGATTAGTTTCTTCAGTAATTAAAAAAACTGTTTTTACAAAGACGATATTTCATTATTTTGATTGTTTCTTTGGTAAAAAGAAAACAATCAAATGCAAGATCGTTAAGGGTGAAACTCATTTAAGGGTCCATGTAAAGGCTGCCAAAACAATTTTTCATTTATACTATTATGTTTTTAGTGCATGAAAATGAGCTCAATGTTGTATATGTTATTGATACATCCCAATACACATCATCTGACGACCTTGAAAAAATCAAATTATACATCAAAGAATCCATTAAAAACTTTAAGTTGAGTAGTGATCTTGTTAAGATTTCTATAATAACAACATCTGATGTCCCTAGCATAATTTTGGATCCAGAAACTGGTATATCTAATGACGCAGTTTTCTCCGGTCTGAACAAATTGACTCGTGGTTATGGAAAACAAAATCTAGTGGAAGTTACAAAGGTATTGGATGAGAAAGTTTTACGGTATATTGATACGTATGTTAAGACAGTAGTGATTTTTATAACAACAAGTCCTGTGTTCAAGACTGATGTGGACAAAGCAAAGGTTATTCTCAATATTGTTAAAGACAGGAAACTGCAAATTAATGTCATTGGTATAGGAAATAATGTAAAGAAAGCAACTTTAGAAGATCTATCTTCCACGCCCGATGATGTTGTCATTATTGATGAGAGTAACAGACTACCTGATGTTTTGAAAATTATTCATGAAGCTATCAAAAAGATGTACCGTAAGCAATTTTATTTATACCTTTCATGACAATATCTGTGTATAAGCTCCAAGTTTATAGGGGCTGAAAGAACTGTTGGTCGTCACTGTGAATGAAAGAGTATTTTGCCAATTTGGCTTAAATTATTTCTGAAAAAATCTCTCCCCCACAGTGACGACTGGCAGTTATTTCAATCTTTTGGTGTTCACCGTAATACAATAGATAAACAATGGATGGCAGGTTTATATATGGAAAAAAATTATATTACGCGAGGTATTGTATTCTTTACTACTGCTACTATATATTAATATCTTCTCTAACTAATTGATAACATTACATTTCCTTACCTGGATCACATATTTTGCCTTTTTCATGTGGAGTAAAGATTTGAGGGAGTTCCTTATTTCAGGGCTTTTTAGAAATTGAGATATGCATAATAGTCTTCCTGAAATCAATTTTAATGTTCTGGATTTAATACTCGCCTTTGTTGTTATCATTTATGCCTATTTTGCTACTCATAACATTAAAGCCTACCAAGTTCAGTCCAGTGTACTGTAGAGGAGTGATTTTTGGGTGCTATGCTGAAGCTATGCTCAAGCTATGCTCAAAAACCCCTCCTCCACATTGATTATTTACTGTTATTTTAAGCACTGATATATTTGTTGTACAGGTTCTCCAGATGAAGCTCTTTTGGACCTAGCTGTTATTATGGGCTCATCAAAGGGTAAAAGACAGCAAAACTTTGAAGCCCAGAAAGAATTTTTGGAACAGTTTATAAATAAATACACTATTCTAACAGTTGCTGGTCTTAGAACATATATTAATGTTGTCTTAAATGGAAAGAATCCAGAAATTAAATACTCTTTCAATTACGAAAATACAGCATCAAAAGACGGCTTGATTGCAAATATTAGAAGTCTTCAAAACAGTAACGATGGTTCAAATTTTGGCATAGCCTTACAGAAAATAAGAACAATGATATTTAACATAGAGAATGGTAGAAGAAGATACGCTTCAAAAACTGTCCTTATGTTTGTTGATGCACCAGTAACTACTTCATATAAACTGATAAAAGACGAAGTACAAAAGCTTAGAAATGATGGTGTTAAGGTCCTTGTTGTAGCTATTGGTAATGATGCTGATGTAACCAATCTTAGGAAATTAATCGGAGATGATAATGTTGTTGATGTTACTGATCCAGATAAGCTAATTGATTTGATTGTCCAGATTTCTGAGAAATTCATACCGGGTAATCCTTTAAACTATTGTTTACTTTTAATTCTAAACCTGGTTCATAACGAATTCAAATAATTACAAAGAATAATAGCTCCTATTACATTTTTTTTTTTTTTAATTCCTGTTTAGAGTTGAATGATATACCCAAGGTAGTGTGCCAGTAAACATTCTATCCTTTAACCCTGCTCACATAGGGTAAGAGGTAAAAGATAAGGAACCATAGTAAATCGATGCACTATGTTGTTTTGGGCATAAGACTGCTCATATGCAGTACTACTTTTCTCAAATGGAGCTGAAAAATGTAGATTTATTCTAATCAAAAACCATATGCTCTGCACTAATTTTGATGAATGTAACAATAAATGAAGCAAACAAAGCTTAAAATAAGATTAACACTGTGGAGGAGGGATTATTGAGTATAGCTCTAGATTGTTTAGCCTAAATCTTTGATCAAGCATCCTTCCTCCACAGTGATTACTTGCTCTTACTTTAGCACTGATACTATGTAGATACAAGATACACTTGTCAGTAATTACAGTCATTTGTTATTGTTATATCTTGACTTCTTGATATTAACAGGTCTCTATTATTTTCCTGTTCTTGACATGATTGCACTAACCAAAAAAAGACTGCCCAGTGGGCAAAAACTTGTTCAAAGTCTGCAGTAAAGTTTAAAACGTTGTTATAGTGTCTTTACTGCGGACTTTAGACAAGTTTTTGGATGCTGTGTGGGTTTGATAAGGTTATTAACTAAAGATCTTGACCATTTCGATGGCAAAAAATATATCCATTATAATTCGCCAAAGTTTTCAAAATAAGAACAAATAATCACTGTGGAGGAAGGATTTTTAAACTTAGTTTCAGGTCTTGTAGCATGAAGCTACATTCAAAAATCACTCCTCCACAGTGATCATTTATTTATTTCGAACACGTAACAACAAAGAGAGTAAATAATGAATTGAATATTTTTTTAGATGCTTGTCTAGCAAAAGACTGTAATAGTGGAATGTGCGTAATGTCAACAAATTATACAGCAACATGTCAATGTCTGATCTGTCCTGCAGATTACTATGAACCTGTATGTGGTAGCGATGGACGTAATTATGCTTCAGAGTGTGAATTAAATTATTATGCTTGTATTAATGAAGTTAATGTGAAAGTTCTAAAACAAACACCATGCGGTATGTTTATATTTCTTTAATCAATCTATTACAATAGTGATCAAATAAGAATAAATAATCACTGTGGAGGAGAGATTTGTGAGCATTGCTTTAGACTTTCTAGCCTGAAGCTCTGCTCAAAAGCCACTCATCTACAGTGATTTTATAAATATTACTGGAATCAGACTATGGTTTATCATACATAAGAACAAATAAAGCACTGTGGAAGAAATGACTTGCTGGCATTTTGAACATTGTAACCAAGATGTTACGGAGTTATATTATAACATATTCTTATGTCTTAAGTCAATATCTAGAACTGATTCTATATGTATTCAATGCCTAGAGCACCTTAAAACAACATGCTTTAAATAGTATAATGGTCAGTATGTCCAACTTCATTGGAGCGGACCGGGTTCAATTCCTGGTGAGGTGCCATGGTTGACTCAGCCTTTCATCCATACGTGGTCGGTAAAATGAGTACCAGCATGCTGGGGTAATAGGTCAACTTGATCTGGGAATGGAGTGGCGCCCTCCCCTACCCTTGTGGTAGAAGCTAATGAAAGAGGAGCCTTCGGGTCGCCTCCGACTGCGGTCGGCCAACTTACTACTTACTTAAATTTGTATTGCTCTTGTTTTTTAATCCTTTTGAAGAAGATATATAAAGGTTTTTTATTTGAATTGATATTTAGAATCCACTGAACAAACTGATTTGGTAATAGCAATTGATAGTTCAGAAGATGTACCTAATACTGTTTTCAAACAAATGAAATCATTTACAAAGAATCTTCTATCAAGTAAGATGATATCAAAAGATCACACACATGTGTCTCTTGTTAATTATGGTGGTACTGCAACATCGGTATTAGATTTGAATGAAGGAAATGATCTTGATATGATCACAAATACACTCAATGCTTTACAAAAGATTGGCGGCCAGAAGAACATAGAAAATGTTCTTCAATTCATTACATCACAGGTATTGTCAGATCAAAATGGTGATCGAAGTAGCGTACATAAGCATGTTGTTTTATTTACTTATTCCCCTGAGGCTAAGAGACAAGAAGTGATTGATGCAGCTACTCAATTAAAGAAACGTTTCCCAGGAGTAACATTTACAATTGTTGGTATTGGGAAGCATGATTCAGATTATTTATCCGATATAGCTACCTACGTCATTTTGGTTCCAGTTCAGAAACCAACCATTAACATACATGAGGTTTTGTTCCCATCTAAATTTGTTGATGTTACCGATATAATAGCAAGACCAGGTATATTATATGATTGTTTTGAATATTAATGTAATGAATTATTTAATAAATTGTGTAATAATTTTTAACATAAGAATGTGTACATTGCATAATTTTGTACTTACAGTGCTGGAAATAAGATCAAATAATCACTGTGGAGGAGCAATTTTGAACATAACTCTAAGCTTTGTAGTCTGATGCTTTGCTTTAAAATCACTCCTCCACATTGATTTATTCGCTGTTATTTCCAGTACTAACTACCTAACCACTTGTCCTACTTTAGAATTGTTAAGGTTGGTTTTTACTAGGTGACATGTGACATCATTTTCTATCAATTGAATGTCTTTGTTTGGCTTTCACACCAAATCTTTCACATGGTGAAAATCCACCTTAAGGTTTTTAAATAGAAAAATTGCGTGCATTCTAATTTGCTTTTGTGTTATAATGTATTTCTACAGGCGTCAAATGCTTCATTGATAGATAGATCAATCAATTTCAGTATTTGAATATCTCCTCCATAGTTGTCATTAACGCCATAAGTGTTTTAGTATTCATATAATTATTACACTACCTAGTAGCATTTATGAATATTACTTATTTCTTTAAACTAGAGTTCTTTAACCTTCCCTATTCTGTTCAAGCAATAGGAGCATTGCAGTGGTTGAAATAAGGTTAAATAATTACTGGTGAGGAGTTATGCTCAATAATTCCTCCTTCACAGTGATTATTTACTCTTATTTCGACTTCTGTATTGAATACATGTTTTTTCATCTCACACGCAACACATTTAGGTAACTTTTAATGGTAATGATTGAGTTCAATATCTCAAGACGCAACATAAATTTTTTTCTCTTTTTCAGCTTCTCCTTCTGCAAAGGACATGGTGTTTGTGTTCAGCTCAACTGGAGATAACGCCGAGAGTTTATTTGAAAAAGAAAAAGATATTGCTAAAGAATTACTGAAAAAATACAAGATATCGCCAAAAATAGTAAATGTTGCTGCTATTATTGATGGACAAAATCAGGCTAGTGTTGCATTTAGACTAGATGAATACTTATCAAATAATTTAGTTGACAAACAAATAAGTAATTTGGATTTCAAAGGCGATGGTAGCTACCTAGATGATGGTTTGATGCTTTTATTGAGCAGTATATTTAAAAATCAACCTTCTAGTAGAAAAGAAGCATCAAAAACTGTTATATTATTCTATGCTGAAAGGTCACAAATTACTGCTCCAGTTCAGGAGACGTTATCAAAACTCCAAAAACAAGGGATAGTAGTAATTACTGTTAAGTTGGACAATGATTTGGTTAAGCCTACAGGTGGCTTTGTGGATGAAATTGAAGGACAAGGAAAAGCCAAACTCAGTATGTTTTTATTTTACCTTTATGGAGTTTAAAAAGTACATATATTATTTGTAACACAGATAGAAGTAGAAATTTAAGAGCAAATAAAAACTATGGAGAAGAGATTTTTGAGCCTAGCTTAAGTCAAAAGCCCTCCTCCACAATGAATATTTACTCTTATCCTGACCATTACAGAATCAAAGATCTGAAAAATTAAAGGATTTGAATAATTGACTTTCTACCTCCTTCAGAAATGCTATTTAGATTAATTTTATAATAACGTTGCAATGATCTTGCTGCTTGCTTGCTGTTATAAATTGTTTTGTTGTGCCATGAAATATATACCTTTTTACTTTAGTATTGTTCAGACTAATTTAAGGATATTTATATATGACTCTAAATAACAAAGAAATAAATTGATAAAGTATATACATATCCTGTGACCGAAATTAGAGCAAATAATCAGTGTGGAGAAAGGATTTCTGAACATGGCTTCTGAAGTTATGTTCAAAGATCACTCCTGCACGGTGATTTTTTGCTCTTATTTCAGTAGTAAGTTATAATTATCAAAATAATTAAGACAAACATTACTTAGTGGTTGGAATCCAAAATAAGAGTAAATATTCACTGTGGAGGAGATTTTTTAGCATAGCTTCAGGCTGCAAAGCAATGTTCCAAAATTACTCCTCCACATTGATTATCTGCTGTTATTCCAAGCACTGTTTCTTTGACCAGCATTGACCTTTTTTTTTTCAGATAAATGCGAAGATACAGAATGTAAATATTATTCTCGTTGTGTAACAAAATCTGACTGGACTTCTGAGTGTGTTTGTCCTATATGCGATGATTCATATGAATTAATTTGTGCTTCGAATGATAGAACATATGCGAGTGAGTGTTGGATGAAACGGGACGCATGTCAGCAAAATAAAATGATCAATGTTGTTACTAAAGGAGCTTGTGGTAAGTATTATGGTTAGTTATAAATTAATGGTTGTACAAAAAAGTACCGAATCAACAATTTTTCAATTTATTCATATATTTCTCTTTTGAAAGGGTTTTAAAGTTTCAAAGAGTGTTAGTCAAAACTCTACAGATACCATGCTGTCTGTACTTCTATTGTAAAATATATGTTTCTTTGCAGCTTCTTTAATAATATATACTATAAAATATTGCATAAGTCATAAGGTTATATGGTTTAAGATCCTTTATTAGGGAAGAATTACAAATGGAAAGTAAATCGCAAAAATTTACCAAATATCGGATTTGTCACATTTTTAAAAACAAATTCAGTGTATATTGAGCGTTAATGGGGCTTCGCTATTAAAATGCAATCTAAACAAAATTCATTGACAAAATCATAAATACAATACTCTTTAACTCTCGAAAGAACAATAAGATCAAATAATCATTGCGGATGATAGCTTTAGGGTTATGATTACTCCTTCACAGCGAGTTCTTATTTTGATTCTTTCAGTATCCTGTCCAAGGTTTGAACCTGTTGTATTTCTTTGTAGTGATGAAAAATTAGTCCATTAAAAGAATGATCACTCAAGGTTGATTTCCACAAGGCCAAAAATTTGATGAAAGCTAAAAGTTCCATTGGTAGAAATTGACGTTACACCATCTTTTGGCTTTCTCCGCAAAGTTCTCACCTCATGGAAATTAACCTTGAGTCATCTTTTTTTTAGTGGACTAATTTTTCGTCACTTTTACTACATTCCTGATGAACTGAAAATTTTAAAGTACAGATAGCCTGAAACTGCTATATATCACCTGTGGAGGATCATTTTTTTAGTACAGTTTTTAGCTGCAAAGCTGAAAATTATATTCAAAAGCACTCCACCACAGGTGATATTCAGCAGTTTTTTCAGACTTGACAGTGCATAATGCAAAATATTTTATGATGCAGGCATAACATCCCCACTTGACGTCATTGTTGCCATGGATACCTCAGATTCAGTTAATACCAAACTGTATTCCAAACTTCAAATGTTAATTCAAAATATGCTTAGACAATATACAATATCACCAGATGGAACTCGGTTTTCTATTGCTTCATTTGGAGACAACACAGTTTCTTCATCATTATCTGAAGGTACTAGCTTGAACTCTGCTTACAAAAAAATTGTTCAGATACCTAGAATTGGTGGAAAAAGTAATTATTTAGCATTGCTTAATCATCTAACAGGTATATTAAATAACAGGAAACGTAAAGTTCCAGTGCAGATCTTTGTGTTTGCTGTTGGATCAGGTAACCCTACAAATCTAGATGAACTTAGAAAGCAGGTGGATAAATTTACTAGTTCCTTTCAAGATTCTGCAATGTATGTAATCAATCTCATAAAAAAGGCTAATGATACTACTATTGAGAAACTTGTGCCAATAGATTATGTACTTACAATATCTGAAGAGGATGATTTACCAACATGTACATCATATACTGGAGAAGTTGTCAAAGTAATATTAGGTATGTTTTCTTATTGTTAGTTAGGAGCCATCAAAAAGCAGATATTTTAGCAGCTTTAAAGAAGTTAAAATCAATAAATTTTAGATAAATTAATCTACGATGAAGAGTGTTAAGTCAACGAGCTTGCAATTGATTAGTTTCTTTGGCACGAAGAAATCAATCAATTGCAAGATTGTTGATTTAGCGCTCTTCCTTTGGTAAAGAATTTTGGAGATGGTCTCTTATGTTAATCAAATGCTCATAATAAGAACAAAAATAATCACTGTAGTGGAGTGATATTTGAGCACAGCTTCGGCTTTTGTAGAATGACTGTATGCTCAAAAACCACTCGTCCACAATAAACCTTTCTCTTGTTTTGAACATTTCAATATTCTGATTTATAGTATACGTGTTGGACTGGCATATTTTTAAGATTTAGCTTGTATTTATATTGCACTTGAGATCTCATATTTAATCCCACACATAAGTATTTGAGATAAAGTAACTTGTGCAAAAATTCGGAATTTCAACTTAGACAAAAGCCTTAAATTTTGATTAGCTGTGCCAAAATTTAAATTTAAATTTGTTCCATGAGCCTAGGTACTAGGCTGCTATAAACAACAGAATTTATTGAGTTTTTAAAAAGTCCTCAGTTTTAAGCGTACTCGATAAATCTTTAAGGCACTTCTTTTGGTCGTTTTCACTGGTGGCATCGAGAATTCATCAAAGTTTGTGAAAATAAAAGACAACTGTATTACTAACCTGAATAATATAACTACTGGACTGTAATGGAGTATTTGAGTATGATCTTTGAGTTCTGACAGCAAGTTATAATAAATATTTAAAAGCTCAAAATATGGATAAAATATTAAATAAATATGAGTGTTTTTATATTTAGACAAGGGTAAAGTTCTAGACTTGGGAGTGATATCTACTGGTAATGACCAAAAAGGCAAGAAAGCAGAACTTGTCGAGAGTGTTCTTAAAAAGTATACAGTTTTACAAGATAAAACACGCGTTGGAATCATTACACCAACATTTTCAGGACCACCAGTCATTAAAAAGAAATTGAGGGAACAAAAATCCACATCTGCAATCAAGAATGATATAGCGTCAGTGTCAACTATTGGAACACTAAAACATTTTCTATTTCCAGCTCTTGAGTTATCTCGTACCAAACTGTTCTTATCATCAAATGGTGGAAGAGATAGCGCCATGAAATCTGTTTTGATAATATTAGATGAAAACATTGACTTTTCTGGTTTCAAAGAAGAACTGAACAAGCTTAAGAACTCAGGCATTAAACCTGTTGTTGTAGCTATTGGTAAAGAAGTTATTGATAGTGATCTATTAGAAGCTGTTAAACCGGAAACAAATTTGGTAATTGTTGACAATATTGATGATCTATTATTATATGTAAAAGAAATTGCCAAAAAGCTAAGACCAGGTATGTTTCATACTTATGAAAGGCTAGTGGATTCAGACACTTATATCTCTGTATATAATTTGTGTATTGCCTTAACCCTATTTTACCCAGGGGGAGTAAGTTTACTCCCTTGTCGGATTTTTATTTATAACTTTTTTGTATTTTATATAAATTTTTAAAATTCTATATCATACAAACAACGAGACAGGTGTTTTCATCTTAGGTCAAAAGGACCCATAAAATCTGAAATGTTTTGTTATGTTTGGCACTTCATAGCAGCTGACATAAATACTTTGACTAATGCTGTTATAGCTTTACTAAAAGTACAGGATAAGTACTTTGAAAATAGAGCAGAAACAAAAACAAATATATATGTAAAAATATAATTTTTGCTGACTTACTTTGAAAAAATCAACAAAAATAATTTTTATATACCTTAAGGGAAGAAATTTTGGCGGGAAGAAATTTTGGCGGGAAGAAAATTTGGCGGATTTGGCGGTTTATGCACAAAACCGCCAAATTAAATTCCCGCCAAATTTAAAAATAATCGTCATCCGCCAAATTTAATTCCCGCCAAATTAAAC
>JAULBZ010000075.1:0-29090 GCA_032360805.1 Neoturris breviconis
AAATCAATAAATTTGAGAAAAATTAATCTACAATGAGGAGTGTTAAGTCAATGAGCTTGCAATTGATTGGTTTCTTCGGAACAAATCAATTGCAAGATCATCGATTCAGCGCACTTTCCCTGGGAACAATTTTTGGAGAAGGTCCCTAAGGAAAAACGTACATTGTGAAATTAATAACGAATATACTTCCATAAATAACAATACACACTCTATATACGGGAAAGTACGGGACCGTTTACAGCATAGCTCGTAGGCACGTGATGTCTAAGCAACGTCTAGACGTTTCGATGAGAAACTTTAACCTCCTGGGCCAGTTGTTCGAAAGCCGATTAACACTAATCTAGGAATAACCCTGGAAAAAACTAGTTTCTACCAATCAAATGTCGTGAAAATAAGACTTAATCGAGGATTAAATTAATCGTCTCTCGAATAACTGAGCCCTGTTGTTCAAAATATTATTGCAGAAATTGTCCTGTAAAATTTATGTTTAACGGGGGTTGTTACATTATCAAAATATATGAAAATTGTTTTTATAAGTTTGTTAATTTTACCCCCCGAAAATATGAAAGAGAAGAAAAGAATGACTGTAAATATATCGCAAGATACGGGTGACTGTCAAGAAAGTGAATATTCAATATTCAGTAAATTTCACATTGTGTGTGCATAGGAGTGTTTACATAAAAATATTTCAGATTTCGTTGACACACTGTTATATCATAGTAGGCTATACAAACATGTCAATTCTTTTATACAACTAACACATAATTGTCATAAGACAGTACCTCCCTTTTTAAACCATTTTTTTGTAATATATATCTAACGTTACCTCCCATTACTAACAGCCGGCACGTGACGTCTAATGAATATAAAAATGTCTTTGTTTTGACATCACGATGTCAAAATGACGTCTTTTTGACTTTCTTTAGACGTCATTTGTTCACTGGGTATGATAACGAATTGGTTAAGAGCATGTTGTACCCAGTGGGAAAAAACTTGTTCAAAGTTAGCAAAGACGCTAGAACAATGTCAGTCGACGTTGTTTTTGCGTCTTTTTACTGCTGACGTTGGACAAGTTTTTCTCCACAGGGTGCTGTCCCAAAATGGGATTTCTTTTTCATCCAAAAAACCCCACATAAATGAGCATTATTATGAAAGCAAATACGATTTTCAGACGTGCAAATTTTTAGGCACAGTAGGGTGAGGTTCTATATTTCTCAAATATTATATTATATATTTGTCAACATTTTTGAGCCATTTTTAAATAAACGCGCATTAAAATAAACGCAAAGAAATAATACAACCTCGTTCCCAGGGCTTCTTGCCTTTTCAAAAAACAAAAGGGCGGCGCTCTTCCGTATTTCGAAAAGGCAAGAAGCCCTGGGGACGAGGTTGGGAGATAACCCGCAGTTAATAACGTTTTACCAGACTCTGAAATACCATACTTCCTTTATTCAACCTCCCCGTCCCTCCTCTTTAAATTCCACACCACTGTGTATGATAATAACATACTTAAATCTCCTCCTTTATGGATACACCTCTTCTTAAACGCCCTTTCTCTCCGAAAAAAAAGACAAATGAATTAATCCAATAAAATTGTATGCCCTGGATGTTTGATCTGAATAAAATATACGCCATGTGTGTTTGATTTAACAAATATATATACGCCCTAGGTGTTTTATTTCAATAAAGGATACGCCTTGGGGTGCTTATAAAATGGATTGATCTTAAAAATGAATTTACCTGCAGTGCATACATATTTTACACTGGATGGTCCAACATTACCAGGAGTGCATGTCGAGGGTTGTCCAATTTTATTTGTAATGTCTTGGAGTTGAAATTCACACGTCTGTTCATTATTGCATAATTTACGCAAAGCATCTTGAGAAGGATGCCGTTTACATCTGTTCTCTTCATGGAGGATCTTCTTAAACGTTATCTTCTTCCCTTTTGGGCAGTGTAAACTTATTTTTTCCGTATCGTAAACTTTGGTTCGCTTGTTTTCTGGAACTAAAAAAAGATAAGCAATGTGTAGTGGGATTTGACCCAGTAGGCAAAAACTTGTTCAAAGTCCGCAGTAAAGACGCTAGAGCAACATCATTTGACGTTGTTTTAACCTCTTTACTGCAGAACTTGAGCAAGTTTTTGCCTACTGGACTCACGCCGCATATGAATCCTACTGGCTGTAGAACTGGTACTTTAACCAAACCTACTGTGCTATAAAGCGCAATAAATTAGAGATGCATGAGTTCATTTATCCTCCCACATCCCTGGTTTAGGTATCCACATAGTGATATGTATTAAGGTTGATATCCATTATTGGAAAATTTCGCGCGAAACCCAAAAGAATACATTCTATTGGTACAAATTGACAACACACGACGCGTGGAATTTTACTGACAGGAAGAAGAATAAATTTATAAAGAATAGATAGCCTCGATCATCAACGGACACAGGGCGTCGGATCAACGTCGTAACAACGTCAAAATTTATTCACCATTGATCCGACTGTGGTTGTGGTTGCCGTGTAAACTCGCCTGTATGTCAACTGTTTTTCAAGGCTGATGTTTATTTTTGTTTTGTCTTATACTGACCACATGAAAAGCAAAAATTCTAGCCAAACGAAATAAATATAGGAATACTGCTATGACAGATTTGTTCCGTTGCATCCGATATATTTGACAACGGTTTACTTTCAATCGGTATAAACGTTTTATTATCGTAATTATTTGTTCGAGCATCGATCGATTAATATCGATTATTACTCGTAATAATGTGAATATTCTTATAGACTGCGTAATGAAGACGTTTTTCTAACGTCTTTACTGCGGACTTTGAACAAGTTTTTGCCTGCTGGAAGGCTGGGGATTAAGGTTATCTTATAAAGTTATTTACAAACTCATCTGAGAGATTATCTGTGTTGCGAAAACTCGTATCCAAAGAATTTTGTATTTTTAATTTAAAAAACCGTAAAAAATACTGGTAATAAGATTGTACCCACTTAATTTTACGTAAATAATCAATTTCTAATCTACCCAAAAATACATTCATTCACGTTGATTAATACACAAGATTGTAAAAAAATACATTGTATAAGGTTTAGATACATAAGCATCTATAAAAGAGATCGGCACACAACAGATATATAAGTCGCAGAAATCCACTTTGACTGAGAATTCACTGTTATTTGGTTCGAAAAACGGTAAAATTTAAGAGCCAATCATAGTGTAATTAAATTACATTATTAAATTAATTTTTTAAGATCGTGACAAAATATTAAACAAATACACTTCGTTCAAAGGGATATTGCATATTCAAGGTCGTATCGGCCTCAAGAAGTCTTGTGGGAGATTTGTGAACAAGGTTGTCACACGTCATATATCACCTAAATCGGTATCAACAACAAACCACAAAAGTAGATAAACTGACCAAAATGGATAAATATTCATCACTGATTATTAAAGTTTTCGTAGTTAATTACAAATTCATAATTTTGTTATGGCTAAGACTCCTGTTTTTCTTCGATGTTGGTCCCACGTCCCACGTTATATCCCAGTCAAAACAACATCGAAACGACATCAGGGTTTGATCACATTTGAATATATTGTACTTATTTAATTTTTCCATTCCAGTTAGTACGCAACGTATAATAAAAATCGAAAAGACGGCACCATAAGGTAATAATAGGAATAATAGGAAGACGTTTTTGCCGCTAAAAGTGATGATTAATTAACAAATACGCCCGCCGGACACACGTAATTAACAAATACGCCCGCCGGACACACGTCATTCACTCAACACCAAGAAATCTTGGAAGAAGTCTTAATGCAATAATCTAGCTAGAGTTCACAGTGAACACATCAAAACGACTTAAACCCAACCGGCAAAAACCTGTTCAAAGTCAGCAAAATGTTGTTCTAACGTCATTTTGCTGACTTTGAACAGGTTTTGGCCGGCTGGGAAGTTTATGTTTTTTGCACGCAACGTCTTATCAACGTCGCAATGTCAAAACAACGTCTAATTCTACATTGATAAGACGTCGCATGCCGTGTCTGCATAATAGTTTTAAAATACATACCTATATTCTGTTTGATAACACTTGGTGGTTCAATACAAAGTTTCTCTCCAGGGTCATCAAATTGATCACAATTAAGTTGTTCAGGCCAGGGTAATGCAACATATTTTATTAAAATTTTCTCACAACCCTTTTTCACTTCTTCACAAAGAGAACGACATGGTTTCACATCAAGTATGGTACACATAGGTATAAAAAACGAACATAAAAATAAGCGTAAATGTTTCGCACAACGCGTGTCTATAAGAGCTTTGTATTGGTTAATATCTTGTATAGCATCTTCTTGTGAACGATGTGGTGTTTTAGGAAAACGAGTTTCGTTATATAAATTCTGACATAAAGCTGCACGATTAACTTCACATTTTGATTCTCGTCCAGTCATAGAAATAACGCAGGTACAACTAACTATAAATGTACATACAATAAATAGACTTTTCAGCACCATGGTTACCTTTAGTTATATATCCGAATATTGCAACAAATGTATATCTTCATCCAGAGTTGTCCATACGTTTCTGTAAATTCTGTAAAAAATATATATTCCAGTTCTAACTCTAAACCCAAACAAAATAATTCGAAACAATAGGTTATTCAAGAAAAAACAAAACAGAGGCTTAAGATGTGAAACAATAAGTTTTGCCAGCCTCTTAAAAAAATGCAACACTTTTAATATAAATATATCTATCTATATATACATATACATATATGTATGTATATGTATATATACATACATAGAAAAAAATCACACAGCTTGAGAGATCTTTGAATAAAACTACTGTGTTCACTTTGAAATATCAACAACTTAACTTAAACTGTCAATAAACATTTAAAACGTATATTTGCAAGATGTCTATTACTCCTCCTACTCTTTGCCACTAATTGACCAAGTTATCTTTTACAACACGACTACTAAACTCTTATCATCACAATAATATCTTACTACTTCAGATTAGACAAAATTATAAATGATTTTTTTTAAAAAAACGGACTTGCTGTAATGCTAAAATTGAAACTTGATAGGTTCATATTTAATGCAGTCATCTTTCCCCAGACTCTTTAAAAATTATATATCAAAACTAATAATGTAAAGGTTGCCTCCCGGACAGATTGGACAGATTAAATATGAATAGATTGTCTGGAAATGTTAACCAATGTCCCTATTAGCATTCCAACGGGCCAAACCTTGTTTAAGTCCGCAGTACGGACGCTTGGATAACATTTGTTCCAGCGTATTTACTGCGAACTTGAATAAGTTTTTACTGACTATGTAACGCCTAAATTAACGTCAATAAAAAAATATTACGCGTTAAAAAAAACACGTTAAAATTACGCATGTACGTTAAAATTACGCCATTTTCTCGCGTATTGGGCGTCGCGTTCCTATAGAATCGGTATTTTGGATTATATTACTAATAAAAGATTTCTTAATGATGTTATCCAGTGGGCAAAAACCTGTTCAAACTCAGCAGTTTCGACGTTGTTCGACGTTGTTCTAGCGTTGTTCTAGCGTCTTTACTGCGAACTTTGAACAGGTTCTTGCCCAATGGGAAGATTAATTGAGTAAATATACCAAGCACTCTTTATGACGTCAAAGAAAATGCCGGATAAATAATACGTATCTACCTTATTGCATATGCGTGGAGATATAATCTTTTGACATAAATACACGCTGGTTAAGGTTTCAGAGTCAATATTTAACTCATCCACTTCAGTCGATGACGCCAATTGTTTTTCTCAATTGAATTTGACAGATCCATATAATACGAGTATGTCTGGAGAATACAAATCTATATTGAGAACACTCTCCTGTTCAGATGTTAACCCTTCGTTAGTATGGTGGGGTACTCCCGGAAATTTGCTAATTTACGAAAAGATATTAGAAGATTCAGGGGGCAAAAAGTCACAAAAGTATGGTGCAGATTTTTAAAGTATGTAATAAAATAACCTCCTGAATAATAATTTTTGTTATGTTACTTTCACAGCAAAATTTTAAAATTCAGGGGGTCCACACCATACTAATGAAGAGTTAAGTTTTTTTTTTTCAATTTTGCAGTTGGCAAAAACGTCAGCAGTAAAGACGCTAGAACAACGCTAAAAAAAGTTTTTTGAAAAATGAATGCGTTACTATTCACAGGGTAAAATACTGCCGAATATGGCGTATGTTCGGCATCACGCTGTAATTTCAATGGTTACAATCACACGGAAGTATATGCACGATCCAAAATTAGAAAGAGAGTGCAGTAGAAAATAGACCAACAAATGGTTTTGATAATCCGATTCGCCCGTTTTTCCCGAGTTGGTGTTTTGCCGTTTATCGATGCCGTATAGCATCCAGGGCACGAGACGCTGCTGAATTAGCCGCCAAAACGACGTCTATAAGAGATATTTTTCTCTGGGATGGAGAAATAGTTATTACTTGGTTTACGTTATATGGTTTATTATTTTATGGATGTAACATAGTCTGTGTTATGAAAAGGTCAAGCTAAGTATGTCCTTTTTTACATACAAAAGATGTTTATGATTTGAGCTTGTCAAGAGTTCATTTGTCACCTAATATTAGATATATAACACAGTGTGAAAGACAACTGAATACGGACGCGTACAGATCCGTATGTGGACTGGACTGTACATTTACATGGGCAATACATAGTCAATATATTCCACATTCTTTTACGCTGTATAACTATGACAATTAATAACGGAATGTTCAAAATGTCGTTTAAAGAAATTAATCATAATTTTGAGTGCCTTTCTAGTGGTAACAACTTGTTCCAAGTCCGGAGTAAAGATGCTAGAACAACGTTGTTCTAGCGTCTTTGCTGCAGACTTTGAACAGGTTTATTATTTGGTACATGTTTATTGATTAGGGATCTTATCTTGTCTGTACAATGGAAATATATATTTTTAGCATCTACGGTAGATTGGGGAATTCTGGACTTATCTAGCTGTAATTTCAACCGCTGATATACGGAATATAAGATTAGCAATAAAATACTGTTCGGTAAAATATATATACTGTTCGGTAAAATATGATCTCCTTTTTTTAACCAATATGTCGGTAAAATATGACACAATTTTAACTTAATTTTAATACGAGAAGAGTTATTGGTGTTTGTTGAAACATAAGGATTTAATCGATCCTCCTTCCTCCCGCCTCATTTTCACACTTCATTTTGTAACAGACGGGACGTATAAAAATAATGATAATAGTAATAATAACAAGAAGACGGTCTTCATTTCATGGCAGACTTTATTATCAAAATGTGCACCTTATAGTAACACTTAAAGTCAAACAATTTTTTAAGAAAATTGTACCTAATCTGTATTCAGCAGTCAGTCATTCTTAAAGCGCTTGGAACAAGAGTTTGAAAACGAGGCGTTGGCCGCTCAAAGTAGAACTTGTTGCAATAATTCGAGCAGTCAAGCACGTCGTTTTTATGTATTTGTGAATAGGTCTATTAATGTAATAATCAATTTAAAATCCAAAGGAGGAGCTACCATATATAAACTAAAGTTGCTATTATACCAGTTAGGAGAACAGAGCCTGTATCACATTGCTATTTCCAAATTGATTTCTGCACCGCGATCTACATAGGGAACTTTAAAACTTAAATTTATGTGAAAAATATTTTTTTTTTCTGTACATCAAATAATTATATGGACAACCTCGTTCCTAGGGCTTCCGTGTTTCGAAAAGGAAAAAAGCCCTGAGAACGATGTCGTTATATTGACTACAATAGGGGTACTTCGTTAGACTGTTTTCTTTCTGAGTCCATTATAATCAGTTTTTAAGTGAATCGCGCCCCATAACATATATTTTCCAAAATTTTCCAGAAGTTTCTATAAAGACTTTGACCAGGGGATACTCCATCCCGGACCTATCCTTGATCGTTTCACCTGTCTTTGTATATATCAAAGTTTCTGTGTTTCTGTGTTTCAGCGCAAATATTTAACGCTTCACAATACCATGTTTTAAAATTGCAAACTCAATTTTTCTTCAGATATGCAAGAATAGGTAGTGAAATTACCCTATCTTTCTGGAATTCAAAGATCCGAGTTTTACATCTCGCCGACAACACATACCTTCATTCTACAAATGGTCTGATGCTTCATGATAGCTCGTTGCAAAACTACAACAAAAAGCTATCTCGTGATGCAAAGAAAATATATCTATTTCATGCTACACCGCCTCAATATGATACTAGGTCATGTTTTTGAAATACACCGGATGGCCTTGCTGAAGAGTGATTTCTTCCTTATAATTTACTTCTTATTTAAAGTATATTCAACACAGGTACAAAATCACCTTTTAGATTTTATTTTGTAATATATGCCAACATGCCGGTCGAATTTGCATGAAATTCGTGCTTTCTATATTCCATATTCAAAGAAAAGAATCGCTCATTGCTCCACTTCTTGATATTTTTGGACTCTGAAATTTTCTGGGTATGATCTGTGTCGGTCATTTATCAAATTAAAATAGATTTTGAAATTTGGCCAAAAAAGGTAATACTATGCACAATAATCAGTAGTATAAACAACAACCTCCTTCCCAGGGCTTCTTGCCTTTTCGGAATACGGACGCTCTTCCGCGTTTCGAAAAGGCAAGAAGCCCTGGGAACGAGGTTGGTATAAAAATATCATGAAATGTCGAAATAAGCAAAAAATCTGGCACAACAACAGCTTCTTACGAATTCACTTACTTCTCAAACTTGTTGTGAACACGTGCTTGCATTTGCCCAAAGTAGAACTTGTAATCCAACAATAAAAAAAGCAAGATTATGAGCAATAAAATTCTCCTTTTCACTGTTTTGGCACTACAAGATCATTAACCGAATATTATTATTACCAAATGAAGATTTTAGATATTTACTCTAATTAGCGGTCTGTGCGTGAATTAAGATGAAGACTTAATTTGCAGAATTTGGACTCGGACGTAAATTTTAACGATTGGCGGCAAGCTATATAGTTGTAGCCTGAGTTCCAGTTCCAAACTACAACAACTCAGGCTATCTAGTTGTAGAATTCGTATACATAGTGTTTTCGTGGGAAGGAGTGTTTAACTTTAAAAGGTTAATTTTTGTTATGAAGGTTAATTGCAGTTAATTAGGTATAACATTACTAAATTAACCATCAATCATAATGAGAGGGAGCATCATCTCATTTAAAATTTAAAAATAGTATTGCGTCAATGATCTTGCAATAGATTGGTCAATCAAATGCAAGCTCGTTGACATACCACTCTTCTCAGCAATATCATTTTTGTTGACTTTAGTTTTTTTAACCAAAAGGATTGCTTTTGGGACGAAATTTTGTGATGATCCCTAAAGCAAGCATCGATTTGATGAGAGTCTATATTATTTTCCAAAACACCAGTAGCGCCTGTTGTACGTACAAACTCGATGGTTGGCGTAAATTCTGGCGTAGTAGCTTGCTACGGCATTCTGGGAAGTGATAGAATGAAATCCAAAATTCTAAAGACCTGTGGAAGCAAATAGACTAAAGCCAATAAAAATGATACTGCTAAGAAGGGTGGTATGTCAACGAGCTTGCAATTGGTTTCTAAACCAATCCATTGCAAGATCATTGACGCAATACTATTTATAAATTTTAATTTTGAGACAAAACATATTCGGGCGCATTCTGTTAAACAAATTTGCAAACTCAATTTCCCGTCTAGTTTCGTCATATTTTATATGAAGAGAAATGCCTTCGAGAAATTTGGTGAAATGTGATGGTAGCCAATTTATGATGTCATTATGTGTTTTTTTCCAAAACGCATGTATAATTTAAAGTACAATTGCACCAGTTCTTTTTCGGATTTTGAATGTCAAGGGCTTATAACATATCTTCCGGCAACCTAAGTTCTGTTTTCGGTTTTTAAATACTCCAAATTTAATCGCATTATTAATGCTAACGTTATTAACATTTTTATTTTAGTAGTAACTGACCCCAGAAAAGCTTTAAAATGCGATTGAAAACGTTATAGGCAATATTTTTCAGTTCCGTTTTCGTATATCGGGAGCTAACAAGCGCTTTTGGGTACTATATGGGTTTTATAAAATTCGAACAGAAAAAGGGTAAAATAATCTCGAATACCCAAATAAAACACCGAAATTTGAAAAATCAGAGAAAACGGAATGGTCATGTGACAAACATTTATTAAATGATTCTCATCGCCAAAAATAGCATTTAGACAAAGTTACACGTTTTAATTCATGTTTTAATTCCAAACTACATTTGAAAAGTCACTAAGTTTCAAGTCGATAGCATTAGTGAAAAAAGGGAAAGGAAAGAATCCGGCCCTAGTCCTATCAGGGTTATATGACCCAGTGAGCACACCCCAGATCAACGTTGAAACAACGCCGTTACGGCATTTTGATGTTGTTTCAATGTTTATCTGACGTCTTGTCGTCAAGGGAGGTAGCTGATCGACTTGAAATAACGTCAAAAGAATATCGCGGCGTCTAACTACTGTAATCAATCAACAAGTCCCTAACAAACCCTCCCTCTCTCGCCTTAGTAACTTTGGAATAATTTCGACTACTACCGTATTTCCTCATTTAAACGCCGCCCTCTAATTAACGTCGCACTTTATGATCGACTGAGTGAAATAAACGCCGCATTTATCTAAAAGGTGCATGGGAGAGAAATTACACTTCATTAATGTGCTTTTCTGTCTTCATATTCGACAATATTTTAATTCAAAATAACTCGATCACAGCGCTTCTTGTGTTTTTTAACATCGATCCGTCCCGTCAAAAAGACCAAAAAACGCTGGGATTGAGTTTGACAGCCCCTGTGTGTTAATCATAGGATGTTGTCTGAAAAATTAATAGTACACAAATCAACCTCGTTCCCAGGGCTTCTTCTCTCTTAACGTTTAACGCATAGCGTTAAACGTCAAGAGAGAAGAAGCCCTGGGAACGAGGTTGTACACAAATATAAACGCCCCGCTCTTTTAAACGCCGCACCTAAAAATTGTGGGAAAAAAAACGCCGCGACGTTTAAATGAGGAAATACGGTATTTGATACCCCCGCCACTCACTATTTGATACTGCATTGTAACAAGTTCTACTTTGAGCAGCCAATGCCTCGTTTTCATGCATTTGTGAATAGGTCTATTAGGTTTGGTAGCACAAACGGAATTGTGAAAAATGATGAATTCAAATAAATAGAAATATATTTACAATACGACAAAGAGTATAAAATAACGACATAACACCTGTCGTTATTTCAATAATTAGACTGTATTTGTGATAGTTCGCCATTATTTATGACAGTATATGTCGTATTTCCTCCATTTGTAAAAAAAGCGTCGGCATTAAAAGACGTCATCGATGGCAAGACAGAGCTTGCATTAACTGCAACCTGTTCACTACTTGATTGTACATTCGACTGATGCAGAACAACATGGTCACTGATCGAGTGTGACGATAATGGTCGTTGAATAATTAATTGTTCCGACGAGTGTTGTTGGTGTGACGTGGGATGAATGATTAACTGTTGGTGTTGTTGTTGTTGTGGTTCGTTATTTGTAGTTTGCGTCAGCAACATAGTCGGTAAGGTGGATAAAGAAAATGTCGCAGGGTTATGTAAAGATATCGGTTGGCTTATAGCCATTGTCGGAGATTGTGACGTAATCAAATGTACCGGTCTTAGTGTGTCAGCTAATGATCGAGAAGCACGAGATACTGAATTATCGACTAAATTTGTGTGATGAGCGAGAAGATTATTTGATGCTATGATACCGATTCCACCAGTATTCGTCAGTGACGTATTATGATTAATTCTAGTAAGTTCCTTATTTTGGTGTGGAAGTAAATTATGATTGGAGGATACAAAATTGATACTTCCTGTCGAATGAGCAGCCACGATAGTAGGGATTACAGTATTCCGCGTAGTTTCAACATTATGTTGTTGTAACACGTTATTATGACCAGAAGATACAAAATTAATGCTTCCTGTTGAATGAGCAGCAACTATGGTAGGTAATACTGTTTCACTATGGAGTGTATTAGGTAGAATAGACTGAGCGATTACGTTCTGAACAACAGGTTGAGTTGTAACTGATTGTACAACAATTGGTGTTCCAATCTGCTGAACTGTTTGTTGCTCTAAAGGATTTGAAACAGCAACCATATACTCATCATTAGCTTGTTGCACAGCGTGTTGCGTAGCAGCCGCTTGGTTGTTTTGTAGTTGTTGTTGTAACATTTGGATTTGCAATTGAAGCTGTTGTTGTTGAAGCTGTTGTTGTGTTGCTTGAAGCGATAAACCACTCGGTAATGTAATAGCATTTCCTGTAGCTAAACCTGCAGGAATAGATATAAAACCAGCATTTTGATAATTACCATTCAGTGCAAGTACAGCTGCAGATATGTTCTGAAGGTTTGTGGTAGAATTTTCACTATTGTCAGGGACTATATTAATGGCACCAGAAATACGAGGTGGGGCAGTAGGGGCGAATGAATGCACCATATTTTTGACTTTCTCACTTTTAGCAGCTTTCGATTGACGTTTGATTTTTTTGCTTTGTGGTGGAACAGATCTATCTTGCATCATATTAGACAATCCAGCAGAATTGACAGCAGTTTCTAAGATTTGATATGACGGTATGAATGTCGTTGCTGTTGTTGGTATTGATATTGGAATTTTACGATTTTTTGGGTTGTCTTTGAAATATTTTTTTAAACCGTGTTCTGGAGGTTCTCTGTCTCCACCTGTGATACATATAAAAACGATTAAAAAAGCTAAAATCAAAATAACATCGGAAGAATGGAACAAAAAGGTCACTTATACAACAAAAACACTACAAATGGTCAAACTATGTTTAAACATCATCCATCGAAGCAAAATAACGGTCGGACATCTCAATTTACGCAGTTCCGATTTAGTTCCGTTTCTGCCGATCCTGAAAAAACTACGACTACAATCGACATTTTTGGTAGAATGTAAGAAACCTAGTTTGACCAGATTCAACAGAAAATGTAACTGTACGGAAGACTGTTATGTCAACGAGCTTAGAATGAATGAACAAACCAATCCGCTGCAAGAATGTGAACGTTCTCGGTTGGCTTCTATTAGGCAAAAAGTTCAGAAGACATTCTATTGGTAGAAATTGAGGTCACAATGGAATGTCTTCTTTTGATTTTCGCGCGGAATATTTTCCGCCGAACGGAAATCAATCTGCCATCAACCTGCCATTACGTTGGTTGAAAGCGACGTCACCTAACGGGTGACATTGCTTTCAACCAATGTAATGGTTTCAGTTAGAATTCGTGCGAACGAATTCACCTAGTGGAAATCCGCCTTTAAGAGACACGAATTTCTTTTACCTGTATTTTTCATTTGTTCATTCACTTTACCAATCGTAGTATTACTGCATCCTGTTACCCATGATACAAAGCGATAACAATTTGCTCGATTACCACCCGATGGTGTTAACATTTCTGCAAGAACACGACGAGCTTCTACTTGGCTAGATATTGCACGTTCACGCCATTTTTCCAATAAACGCCCATGAGTTAACGCCATCTAAAAAAAAACATGACAGAGGATAATGGTTGGTTTACATTAGACAAAAAATTAGCAGCAAGAGTCAAACGATGACATTCTATTGGTAGAAATCGACGTCACGTGTCAACATTTACTTGGTTATCTTCATCCCGTGTTAGAAAGATTTCCAGTATACTTTTTTAACAGTGATTAAATGAGCACACTGCCCCGTCGACAAAAACTTGTTCAAAGTCCGCAGTAAAGATGCTAGAACAACGTCATTCGACGTTGTACTAGTGTCTTTACTGCTGACTTTGAACAAGTTTTTCAGCGCACTAGGTATTTTTCATTTAAAAGTAATATTTGATTATGTTATCAAAACATCAGATAAAGAAAATTAATAATTTTAGTAATCATTACCCCCTGTATATATGAAAAAATAACAGTAATGGCTGTTAAAATATAGGAAATACGGGTGACCATTACAAAACAATTAATATCAGACATAACATAAAAGAAAGAAAACAATCAATTGCACCACACATTGCTTAAACAAATAATTACTGTGGAGGAGTGGTGTTTGAGTAATATCTTTAGGCTTTATAGCCCGAAGTTATGCTCAAAAATCCCTCCTCCGCAGTGATTATCTCACAACCTCTGATATACATACCCTCACACAATTATCTACACAGCACGATTCTAATGGCAAATCTCCCACTGGTTTTAACGTTCCCAAAGCAGCTTTACCTTTTTGTCGTTCAATACGAATACCTTTCTAAAAATATGAAGTCTATATGTAAAGCAACCCCTTAAAATAACTGCCAGATATCACCTGTGGTGGAGTGTTTTTTGGAGTATATATTTTTCATCTGAAAATCTGAAAACTATACTCTAACACTCCACTACAGGTGATGTCAGACAGTTGCTTTTAGGATTGCAGTGGTGGAAACAACAGTAAATAATCACTGTGGAGGAGTGATTTTTGAACATTGCTTCAGGCTACAAAGCCTAAAGCATGCTCAAAAATCCTTCCTCCACAGTGATTATTTGCTCTTATTTTACAACTGGGTTTGTAAGTGAATTGTCGACAAGACAACAAAATAAGAGTAAATAATCACTGTGGAGGAGGGATTTTTGACCATAGAAGCTTTGCTCAAAAATCACTCCTCCACAGTGATTACTGTTATTTCGACCACTGATTGGTTGGCTTTTCTCATCAACATCGAATCAAGTCTGGATTATATTCACAATATGACCAAATCCTGCTTTTGTCAAAACTGCTATTGACTGAGACTGAGCGATCTCTTCGTACGAATGGTAAAGTTCCTGTGGGATTACTCTACCAAACTTTAGTTTTAAACCCATTTTACCAATACATTACGATAGAAAATAAGAAACATGTATAAACATAAGTAAAAGTATAGACCAATTGTACCATTTTGTGGATAGATTTCCAAATTTGAAGGCATAATACAATAGGAAACTAAGTGCTTTTGCATTTCTGGGTCTGTTTTTATTCCATTTATTCTAATATTTTATGTAAACGAACCAGGAAAATAAGAGCTCATATATCTCTGGGTCCGTTTTTAATATTCTATAAAAACGGATCAGGAAAACAATTGCTTATATACCTCTGGGTCTGTTTTTAATCTTTTATGAAGAAAATTGTTTGAATATGACAAAATCTTTTGTGTTGCTTTTTCGCAAAATTTCAACTCGTCTCTAAGGTACAACCTTTCTTTTAAAACAAAATCTTCAAATTCTTTCGACTTTCTCTGCCCATTACCAAGACCAATTTTTGCAATTCTAAAAATCGCATGACATTTTAAATTACATTGATCGATAAATTCAGAAGATCAAGCCTGAATATAACTGCTGGACATCACCTGTGGAGGAGTGTTTTTTTAGTATAAGCTGAACACTATACACAAAAAACGCTCCTCCACAGGTGATGTCTGACAGTTATATTCATGCTTAAAGATATAATATTATGAGCAATTTTGCTGCTACCTAAATTTATAAGACAGTAAGGAAAAATCTCTAAAATTCGTTTCTTTATGAAGATATTTTAGCAACTTTAAAGAAGTCAAAATCAATAAATTTGAGAAAAATTAATCTACGATGAAGAGAGTTAAGTCCACGAGCTTGCAATTGATTGGTTTCTTCGGTAGGAAGAAACCAATCATTTGCAAGATCGTTGATTCAGCATTCTTCCCCTGCAGACATCTTCCTGAAACGTGTTTGTCTTCGTTATGAATGATTTGTTACTGCAAGTGATATTCGAGTCATTTTGAAATACTTAGTTCTAGCCACCTGCAGTTCAGCATGTGATTGTATATATCCTGGCAGGGATTTTTAACATGATTTGGTATAGAGAAATCAACATATTATTTTGTACAGTTTATAGCCTATTTACAAACAATCACTGTGGAAGTGTGATATTTTTAGCATAGCTTCAGACTCCTCCACAGTGGTTATTATGTGTTATTAGAGCATCAATACTGTATTAGCAGAAAAAAATTGATACGAACCCTTTCTTATTTACTTTAATGTTTTCAACTGTAACTGGATCATAACATTTCAATTTTTTCAGCTCTACTGCTTTGAGAAGAACATTCAATATTGCTCTTCCGCGTGTTAATATTTCATCAACATCAGCAGCTTCTGAAAAGGTAAATTGGAATTACCAGAAATATCCCCGATTCAAGAAACTGTCTAAAAAACCTGCGAGTAGAGTGTAAGGAAAAAAATTTGTTTCAAAAAGCAGATATTTTAGCAACTTTAAAGAACTCAAAATCAATAAATTTGAGAAAAATTAATCTACATTTTGGTTTTGGAGCGAAATTTTGAGATGGTCCCTAAATAAATCCTAAATTCAGTGACATGAATCTATTTTGGAGATACTATATATATATTTTAAATCTTTTACCTAAGTCCCATGGAGGAGTGTTTTTTGAGTACAGTTTTCAGCTTCAACGTTGAAAACTGTACTCGAAAACACTCCTCCACCAGCTGAACACTGTACTCGAAAACACTCCTCAACAGGTAAGGTTTGATCATTATTTTGAGGCTTTGTTACCTGTTCCACAAATGTACTTTTGGATGCAACCACATGGTGTTTTCTTTAGAGTTGAACAAAATAAATTGCAAGCTAAAATATTAAATCCAAGCCTCAAGATAAAGGTCGGACATCACCTGTGGAGGAGTGTTTTTGAGTACAGTTTTCAGCTTTGCAGTTGAAATCTGTACTCAAAAAACACTCCTCCACAGGTATGTTCAACCGTTATCTTGAGGCTTGTAAATCGCAAACTACAATGTTCGAAATAAGAGCAAATAATCACTGTAGAATTACTCCTCCGCAGTGGTTATTTCAACAGTGATTATTTGCTCGTATTTCAAGCACTGCCACAGATATTAGTTATACTGTACTTGTTTTAATTGCTGAATAATCACTGTGGTGGGGTGAAATTTGAGCATTGCTTCAGGCTACAAAACCTGAAGCTATAATATACACAGTGATTATTATTTCCAGTGATTATTATTTAATTGTATTTCGATCTCTGTGTGGAGTCAAATCCTGAAGTTGAAAAAAATGTGTGATGCACAAACTGTGTGATTCAAATGACATCAAAATCACCTGCACATATGCCAGCATGCATGCAGATTATTTTAACAGGGGACTTTATGGCAATTTAACAAAATTGAAACTGAATAACATTTTCAAGAATATCACAACTGCAGGACTTAAAATAACTGCCGGTCATCACTGTGGAGGAGAGATTTTGCAGAATATTTTCAGCCAATTCGGTTGTTTGTAGAATAGTGGCACTTTTTCTCAGATTGAAAAGTGTATTATAAGTCAACAAATAATGGGTGCATCCAGATAGGTATACAGTTTGTTCCTCCAAGAAAAAAAAACAGAGCCTCACTTTTTCAAAAGCTGATTAACTGTAATGTATTACATTTATTAATTACGGTAATCGACTAGAGGGTTGTTCAAAATTGCTTAGATTTAAAACATCAATCAAACCGCCAAATTTTAATCCACCTCCAAAGGTGGATTATTATAAATTACTTCTGTAATGACTCCATAGATTTTAAACTTGCAAATATGGATAAGATTACAGTAATGAATCCATTTGCAGTGCACCAATGCAAAATCTTCCAGATGTAGATTAAAGTTCTATGTTTCAATCAGATAAAAAGAATTATAGATTAGATAATCTTTACCATTGACATTGATTTGAATAACAGGAAGTAATCGATGGATTAACTGAATTTAAACTAATCACCTTTTGAACAACCAGGTCCAGTTGATCAAAACTACCTTTTAACCGCATTAATATATGCAAGTACTTATTTTCGCACGCAAGTTAAAAAGCACATAGACATTTATTTTCACGGTTGATCTCATAACAGATATTTTGTGGATATATCTTTTCAAAGATCAATAAATAAAATAATTATTTTTTTGTGTTTAGCTCAGACACGCCACTCACCCTTAAGGCCTGAAACAATAACAATGAGAAACAATGAGAATTCGGAGTTCAGATTATTAACTTGGTACTTCAGAGTATTCTAGGTCCAAAAAGTAGACCTAATTTCTCCTCACAGGCCTCACAGGGTTTCCGGCTCAGGCCTGAAAATGGCATGTCAGTAAATTAAGAATTTCCAAACCGTTTTTTAAAAAAGTTTGGTTTTTCGCTTTAGACTATTCACAGACATTTACTTTTGTGATTGAGCTTATACGGTAATAGATTTTGCATGGACATTTTGCAAAAATTAATGCCGTTATATACACAACTCCTGTTTCATACTTCCCAGTCAGCAAAAACCTGTTCAAAGTCAGCAAAATAACGTTAGAACAACGTTCAAAGAACATTGTTCTAACGT
The DNA here is from genome assembly GCA_032360805.1 of Neoturris breviconis. Classification (NCBI taxonomy): domain Eukaryota; kingdom Metazoa; phylum Cnidaria; class Hydrozoa; order Anthoathecata; family Pandeidae; genus Neoturris; species Neoturris breviconis. The sequence goes on from JAULBZ010000075.1 coordinate 18,464, forward strand.
TATTTTGCTGACTTTGAATAGGTTTTTGCCGGCTGGGAAGCATGTAGCTGTCCAAGACGGATGTCTTTCTAGTTTCTGTTATGAAGGAACATTCAGTATTCTTGGTTATCCTAAAACAATCGTAACCGACAAGGAATTGCAATTTGCTTCATTTAAATTCCTTGCTACACCGCAAGCTTGTCACGAGGTGTTCATCAGCCATATAGTGCTCATATAGAATGAAAATTAAGTATAATGTTAACGTAAAAAGTATACGAATTGATTCACTACTGATCAGAGCGAAACCTATGTTTTGACACATCTTTTACATTAGTCAATACGTATAAAGAAACCTTTAATGCGTTGAACGAACGTTGTCTGTATCGTGTATAATGACATGCGCGTAAAGCAGAATGACATCAATATCTTTCTAGTTCATTTGTTAGTCGAGAGTATTATGAAAGAAATTATCATTGTCCGAATATTCCCATTGCATCATAGCCGACAGACGATAATGATACCTTTCAATAATTTATGAGTTGCCTTGACAAAGTAATTAGTTTCAAAGCAATGCAATAATTATTACTAATACTTAGAATGTTTTTAAAGAGCACTCTCCTGGTTAGGGACCATTTCAAAACAAGGGTCAAATCAATTAAAATGATCAAAATTCAACAAAAATCAATCTGTACAAAAGGGTTTTTGGTCAGCATACTTGCAATGGATTGGCTTATTCGGTACGAAGAAACCAATTCACTTGATGTGCATGGTACCTGCAGCAACCTAAGTTTTAATTCAAACATGTTTTGTTAAAACTAGTTTAATATAATCTGGTTTACTTGGTGTAAATGGAGTATTAATCCTACCAAAAAAAGCCAGTTTAGGAGCAAAATTTTGAGATGGACCTTATAAAGCGTACCTTTCATAACAAACGAGAGACGAGCTGGAGTGCTTCTTTAATTAAATAACTAAATAGTTATTATAGATAATTGCTTACTTGCATTTTGTGTTCTATGATTCGACTAAATATTTATTATGAAGGTTGATTGATAAAAAAATACGAATAGCTAAAATAATAACGATGTTACGATTATCAATATTACAAGTACTATTCATTATTTTGTGTGCTACACTTCTGGCATACAAATTTTACATAACATACTATCAGATTTCCTATCTTGGAAATATAGAAGGACAAACAAATAACACATTGAGAGGAGTTAAGACATTAAGCACGTCATATGAAAACTTCAAAAGATATCTACTGAAAAGATTTATCAAATGAAAAGATGTTCCTGCTGACGCCATATCAGCGTCAAAAAGACCTTAATGTTAAGTTGTAAACGTTATGCCGGTTGCCGGTTTAATATATATTAGAAATATTTAATATTAAATAAAGAACTTGAAATCACTCAAGGGAGATACAGTTGCAAAGGACAAGGCTCAAGTGTGTAGCAACATTGACTTATGTAAAAGTCAATAATAATTCATATGACGCCGCGTATTTAGATCCTTGATCAAATGTTATACAACAAAAGTAGCTAACACACTGTCTGCAATAAGATGCTTATCTTTGATAAAGGAGAATATGATAACGTTCAATGCAGCATTAACTAGTACTTGTTTAGTACTTATTTTGAAAGAACCTATAACCAACAAATTCACAAATGGATCAGAAATGCTTTCAATAGCTGTTGTTGATATTCTACTAATCCGCATGTTAATATTAAACAAAATACAGATCAACCTTCGTTCACGTTATCAAAATTAGGTTCATTCGGTTTTACGAACACTCAATCGACGTTACGAACACTTAGTTGACGTTACAAACACACAATCTACATTACGAACGCTTATTTGATTTTGCTTCAACATGACTAGAAATGATGTTCACACTTGTCGGATAAAAACTATTTCGGAACTATTTCATTCTGTTTTAAGTGTGAACACCTAATCGAAAACTATGCCGGAATGATTCCATTTCACCACAACAAACGAAACGAAATCATTCTGCTGAGTATATCGAATAGAAGCAGAACAGTGTGAACGCAAGGCCTATCCGGTATGTAATTCATTCCGAAATGATTTCTATCCGATAAGTGTGAACATAGTCACAATGTATGGTATTTGTTTCTTATCGTTTGATAATTCTTTAGAAGTATTTAATTATTGTCGAGGGTAATTTTAATTGAAAGTTAATTGAATATTTGAATTCCACCTGCATGAATGTTAAATATATATAATTTACACAGTTTGAAACTTTCGGACTTTGGACAAGTTATTTTGCTATAAATACGTTGATATTGTCAAGTGTTCGAGCTTGAAAATAGTATGTGTACTATGTATCCATTATCTTAGTACCATCGGACCCTTATATGTAAAAAAACATCATGAAAACTCGAACGAACGTTCTACTCTTGAAAATCAGAATGTGCTGAAATCAGCATAAAATAAACGATATCCCATATCTCGCTACTTGCATCATTAATTACTACGCTAATTAGCAGTGTTGAATTCATGCGATAGTCTGCTGTTTGCAGTTATTTGCTCTTTTTCTTTCTTTTTTTGTTTCTAGCAAAAATGTGCCAAATATTTTAACTAAATATTTTATATTATTTATATTATACATTTTAAATATTTTCAAAAGAAAAATGAAGTTTCACATATGAAAGCTTTGTACATTCCCATGATATATGCATACTGTGAAATAAAGTTTGTATCGATAGTTGTCTGACGCCACGAACGAATTACCTTATAAATCACAGACAAGTTCTATTTAAACTGATCTACTTATATCTTATAAATTATATCTTATCTTTTTTAAAAGCAATCATATTATAACCCCTGTGGAGAAGTATGATAAAAAGGGCTATTTAAAGTACTATAGGACTCTCCTCTTCAGAGCTTTATCGATATTTTCATTCGTTTCGAAAAATTTCCACCCCCGCTCTTATTCTAACTTTTAGGAACAATAACATAAAATAAATAATCTACTAGTCCTTAACTAATTGCCTGCTATGCAAACCCTGGAATTAGTGATAGTAGAGTACCATTGCTATCATGGTTATTTGGTAACAATAGAATTCGACGAATTGATTCGACGGTTGTGTCTTAGCTCATGTCGTGTTCGTATCGTTTCAACGTTGATATGATCCGACAGATGTGTTCTAGCTCACGTCATGTTTGTATCGTTTCAACATAGATGTGACGTACGTTTAGAAATCATTTCAGAGCTACGCATAAATTATAAGACATTTTAAGAATTTTTACGACTAATACATACCAGAACCTAGGACTCTTAGAAGTTTTTGGAAAGTCGACAAATTCTTCTGGTCCTGGCAGCCTAGTACCCAGGCTCTTGTAACAAGGTCGTGCGAATTTCATATTGTCTCGAACATTTATGCGGTGGCTTGTAAAAATAATAGCAAGTAAGTAATAGCTTTGTTTTTGTTACGTACAGTTATCTCAAAAAGCACTCATCCTGTGATGTTTTTTTTATCTATTTATTTATTTAATTATTTATTTGGTGCAGCTAATGTAGTCCGTCCTGACTATGGAATTATTTGTGTTTGTGTTGACCATTTCCTGGAGCTAATGTATTAATAGCAGTACGAATTGGTGTTTTTTACAAGCTGTGAAATTATTTGTGTTATGGCAACGAGCTGTGGAACGATTGATGTTATTGCAATGAAGGATATACGGCCATTCTGTGGCGGAAAAGAGCACAAGATGGAAGCATAAAGCAGGACAAGATAAAGTCGTGTTTTGCCCATAATATCTGAATCACTGACTGACAAGGCATTGAGAGTGCCCGTTTACTTGCGCAACGATATTTTGTCTTGAAAAATATTATGCCATCATCAATGACAATATTATTTTAGTTCTTGTTTCGATGAAAGTTTTTACCGTTTTGTACTAACCTTAACCATATAAGACCCAGGCTTTTGGGGGGTCTAATAACCCCGGGAGGTATAATGTACCACACCCCAATAACTTTCGAACTACTGCTCCGTTTTACTTGAAACTTGGTCACAATACACTCCAGGCTCTCCTCTACTATCTGAAAATTTAATAAAAAATTGCATACGTCATCATTTCATGCAGAATGTGAGTATCCAACCGCAGTACTCGTGAAAACCTAACTTAAAAGGCGAAAATGGACATTTAGCTAGATCAATTAATTATATCGTTATATTTGCTAATTGTGACTGTTTTATCAACTATTACATAATAAAAAGCCTTTGTAATGCTTTGTAGACCAAAATAATACCGAATTTAATAAAACATTTTTTTGAAAATTTCCGGTCCCGAAGGCCAAAAGTGGTCCTGGCCCGTTTGGAGCAAATTTTTAGAAGAATTTTCTTGGAAAAAATTTTCAAATACAAAAAGGTGAAAAGTCACCAAATTTAGGCTTAAAACAATAAGTGGATCAGAAGTTATATGGAAATATTTGGCGTTGTGGTACAAAGTACCCCCTCCCCCCGTGGTAAATAGGGTTGAAAGAAAACGTTGTGAACTGATAAAAAGTAATGTTTGTTTTTAAAAATTTCTTTCTGTTTTGCTAATAATATATTCTAGTGTTTATACATTATTAAAATGTTTTCCTAATTATAACAACAAAGGTCCACACTCTCACAACCCTGAAAATGTGATACCGCAATAAATATGACATTTTTCAATAATTCAAGTATGTAAAAAGTAAAGAAGGAAGAATTTATTTAAAGTTGGTAAGAAGCATAGTGTACATTGATTTGGAACTAATATAAACCAAAAAAACAAACTGATTAAAAATAAAAAAACAAAATAATGAAATATCGTAATAGTCTTTCTTTATTTGCAGGTTTTACTTAAGAGGTTTGTACAGACTTTATTACATCGTTGAAGGAATTTAATGTGAATTTGAACTGGTTGAAGCTGATGGGAGTCTGGTTGGGAGGCTATTCCATAAAATACAACCTATAAAACCAGTAAAATATTTGTGCTAAAATTGACGACGCTGTAAGGAGACAAAGCAAACCGGAGTTAGGAAGAGAATAAGACGGTACCTTTAGTGAGAAAAAATTATGCGATAAACTCCAGATTTAAGCCATGCAAAAATTTATAGATCTCAATCAAAAGGCATCGTAAATGCAGGGTGCGTATAGAAACAGTTCGTTAAGCTATTATGGCATTCATCGGTATCATGTATTGCCAATGTTTTTGATGAATCTTCTCCATTAGAGAGATAGCTAGTGGAACACATTCAAATGTATTTTTCACTTCTTCCCAGTTGCTATAGAGGCAAAGTTCGTATAACTCGGGGTATTTTTAACATTCAGGCTGAAATATGTGTTCGGAAAATCAAGGGTTCGGTTAATCCGGAGTTCGGTTAATCCGGATATTCTATAAGAGATCCAAAGGGAATTGAAATTTGATCGGATAATCGGGGAATTGTGTTCGGATAAGAGAGGTTCTACTGTATATTCTTTTGGCTCTTTCGCACCTGATGGAGATCTTTTAACCTTTTTTCGATATTAACCTAATGGGTAAAAACTTGTTCAAAGTCTGCAGTATATACGCTAAATTAACGTTTTCAACGTTGTTCTAGTTTCTTTACTGCTGACTCCTCCACCATTCATAAAGAATGAAATGATGGTATAATTTGAGTAAAAGTTGTTTTTTATTTTTCATTCTCGAATAAATCCCGTTCTCCGTTTTGTTTTGACGTTATTTCGACTGTCACTAAATGAATTAAATTTTCAAATCTTTTAGGTATATTAGAAAGAACGGTTAAACAAGTTCTAAAAAGATGAATGATGGTTGTAGTCGTCGTAGAACAAGGAGTTTGATAAGTGAAGATGAATATGATTCATATCGTGGTCCATTTGATTATATTGTTCCTGAGGATGATGAAGATAACATTAACTATCAAAGTACTTCTTGTCCGTGGCCAATTGAAAATCGTAATGATGCACAAAGAGGCAATCGAAGCAGTTCCTGCAGCTCTGTATCAGATTCCAATAACGATGGCAGCATTGAAATTAGTTATTCGCCGTTAGAAATCAAACATTTTGAAAATGCAAGAAATCATGGTGCTTTCAGTGAAGCTTCAAATATTAGCAAACGTGAACGAAGAAAAAGTTTTAATAAAATTGTTAAAAAAATATCCCTTGATGATAAAATTGGTGAATTTCAATCTGAAGAATTTCTATCAACTAGAAATGACAATGATTTGCCACAATACATGCAACGTTCACGAAGTTTGTCTATAGAAGCGAAATGTAAAAGTCCTTTACATAAAGAACCGGCTCGTCGTAAGAAGATAACACATTCTAATAAAATTCGACGAAAGTTATCAAGTAATGGTATTGATTTGTTAGATCTTTCCATGGATTTAACGTTAGATGAGATACACGAATTACAGCAAAGATTTTACAGTTCAGTAAATATTCCGGAAGAAACTAAACTTGACGAAGAAGAAGACAATATTTTTTTACCCAGAGTAAGGAGTGCGACAATGTTTTAATAACCTGCTGTGGATCGTGGGTAAGATATCAACGAACTTGGTTGTATAAGGGTTGATTTACACGAGGCAAGAAATTCGCAACGAAAGCCCAAAGAAATGATTCCATTGGTAGAAATCGACGTCACACGATGTGTGATGTTAATTTCTACCAATGGAATGTATTCTGTAGCTTTCGCGCGAATATTTTTCCTTGTGGAAATCAACCTAAAGGACCAATCAATTGCCAGATTAATAAATCAGTACTCTCCTTCCCTGTTGGTAAAAATGACATCTTTTTAATGTTGATATGATGTGGGTTTATGACGCTGTATATTTTTGGGATAATCTTTTAAGTGTACTTAACATACATTTTTAATAGCGTTCGTGGGTATTGTTTCCGGTGGGCACACGACTAAACCTCGAAACGACGTCACGACGCCCTCGTTCATCCGACATTGTGTCCCTGTAGGATTATTAATCTTGCCAAGTTATAAATTGAGAAAACAACGGTATTTTATCAAGAAGATTCTCATTCATTAACTAAGCACTCTTCTCTATTGGGATGAAAAGTAGCTGTCAAAAAATGTAGCTATAAGCAGAAATAATTTATATATACGAAGAACAGTACTGAGTCAACTTACTGCAATCTTGCAATGGATTCTTCATACTTCATCAATTGCAAACACCTGTGCAGTTTTACTAAATTTGGTCAGTTTCTTTAATAGTTGCTTTTGGATGGAATTTTAAGATGATCCCTAATTTCTTGTTTTTGTTATCTGGTTATTTGTCTGTTGTTTTTATTTACATTTGATAATTTTTAACTCATCACGACGTCTAATGGTGCAGACCAATTTTCGTTCTCAGTGAACACAATACTTGTTCAAATTCAGCAGTAAAGACGCTAGAATAACATCGAACGACGTTGTTCAAGCGTCTTTACTGCGGACTTTGAATAAGTTTTTGCCCACTGGGTTAGCTTTCTTGTGACGGTCACCCGGATTTACAATATTTCAACAGTCATTCTTTTGTTATTTTTCATATTTTTAGGGGGTAATGATATCAGAAATTACATATTCTCTGATATTTGAGAAAATTACATCCTTATATATTAAGGCGGATTTCCTCTAGGCGAATTCGTTCGCTCGAATTCTAAATGAAACCATTACATTGGTTGAAAGTGACGTCACCTTCATTCAGAAATTGAGGGAACGAATTCGTCTAGTGGAAATCCGCCTTTAAGGAAACATTTTTGTATGAAGCAAAATCAGGATGCCATGACTTGCTACCAGTACAAGACATTCTATTGGTAGAAAGTAACGTCACAACGCCACGTGACGTCAATTCTTACCAATAGAATGTCTTGTATTGGCTTGTGCAGCGAATTTCAACTTTTACCAAAATGTTTTCATAACATTTATGTCAACAATAGATTGGTAGACTAGCGAATAAGGCTAGGGATACCGGGATACCTTCTTATATAGACTGGATTGTCGTATATAACAGTCTACATACAGGGGTATGTCCCGGGATCTATACAAGTTTATCGCACTGTGAATTTTGTTGTACTTACCGTGATGTGCCCTGTTGGTGAATACGTATGTATTAGCTTCAAAACAGATGTTTTCTCCACGTGCTAGTGTCTTCACCATACGTGTATGGGCTGTGTATCACAAGACTGTATAATTTGAAACTTGCCACAACCGATCACACATACAGATAGCAGTTTGTTGTGTCACCGCACAGTCCAACGATATCAAACAATGTTTAGAATGTTGTTGTGATGTCATTTGACCATGGACACACCTGCTAAATTGACTGCATGGATGAATCCACTGCACTTAGGTTGTTTGCGTGGGTACACTCGCTCTGAGTTGTATACATTTTTGTACCCACTGAATGTTGTCTGCATTGATTTACCCTCTGGGTGTTTCCGCGTGGGTGCACCTACTGGGTGTTCTATGTAATATAAACGAAGTGTAAATATGTATATATGTATATAGTAGCTTATCTTATTGTGAATAGATTATGGAGATTTTACTGATCGCGGACATTTTTATTAAATCGGCATATACTTAGTCTAGCTTTAAACTCTCGGTAGAAGAGAGAGAAGAGAGATCGGGATAGGGAAAAAGCCAAGCGAAAAAACCTGCGGGAAGGAAAAAACCCGCGTGCCGTAAATTCCGATTTTGCTTAATTCCCGTTTTTATCTTCCGATTTACTTTGATTAGCCTCTCTAGTTTACATATACTCAGTGGTTGAAATAAGAGCTAATAATCAATATGTATGCTCAAAAATCCCTCCTACACAGTGATTATTTACTGAATATTTTATTTCGATCACTGTAAATGAAACCCATCTAAAGGTGGATTTCTGCTAGGTTCGTTCCTTTACCCTGTGTGATATACGTGGGTCAATGAACTGGGCACAAAATAATAGTGCTTTTTCTTGACGGTGAAGTTCAAAACAAAAAATGAATCATCCGGAAATATGTGCTAGTATATTCCATATGGTACTAAAATATAAACTTATTTATCTACGATATATTACCACTATTCTTCGAATATATGCAGCTGATATGTTTGGTGGTTACGTTATTACCTTTGTTTTTCAAATTTCAAAAATATAAGTGATTTTAAGAGCTTCAATAAATAGAGGAGTGCGAGACGTTTTCAGTTTGTTGGCTGTGCTCCAGATCTCTTCCAACTCTAATTTGTTTTTCAAGATTATCTATATTAAATTATCTAACTAACCACTCCTGTTGGTATCTTCTAAAGTCTAGTTTAGATTATTATTATTATGTACCTGTGTATTTTTCATGGCTGATTTCCACTTATATTGTATCGCGTCCGCGCTGCTTTTATCGAGTGACTATGCTCGCGTATAGAGGGTTCTATTTCTTGAGCAGCGTAATTGTGATTGGGCGATCAAGCAAAACTGACTACTCAATCGCTGGTTTATCGATATTTGATATGATTCAATCAAATTAACTACAGTCATGAATTGGAGTGCCGTCACAGTATGCGTCGTGTTGTCACAGCACGCGTCATAAATGAGGGTGTTGTCACAATATAGCATGAATGGGGGTGTTCTCACATCGTGGATATATGTCATTTGCGCTCTTAGGGTTAACATTATTTTGACCGTGCGGAACGTGATAATCTTAACAAAAGATGAAATGGTTCGTTTAACCTATTTTTGTGACAACTAAGGAACTGTTCTTGATCCAAATAAGAGACATACGTCTGTTTTAGAGGTTAAAAACTCGAATTAAACATAGTAAGTAAGTAATCAGAAGTTTATTGTCCCTAGGGAATCCACATCAGTTAGTGGTTCTTCCTCCTCTCTGACTGTCAACTAAGTTAACTCACCGCTAGAGATACGTGAAGGCATTGCTCTAACTTGCCCTAGGCCAGCATGCAATTAGTCGATGGCTCCTAATGGGTCTTGAGTACGCTGCATTTAAAGCGCATCGGAGTGGAGTATCGATTCCAGTTTCTGCAGCGAGATTTAAACCCCGACCGCACTGGTGAAAATCAAAGGTGCATACCACTACACCATCGACGCACATCGTTTCTTACCGTTTGCAAATTTCAGTTCTGTATTTTTATTTTTGACCTAAATTCAGAACTATTTCTTATAAAGCTATTTCTTATATAAAAAACGTGTAGATATAATTGGGACAGGGTCACGGAAAACGAGCCCGTAAAGATGGGATCTTAAATTAGTATGAGATATTGAAAATATAAGTGGAACTCCAATATTTGCACATCGCATCTCGAAAGTAAAGGGTGGCATCCCAAAATATTAAAAGTGGCAGATTCACCGTATTGTATCATTTATTCTGTTAATAATATGGAAATTGAAAATATTCAAGTGTCGAATATATCGGGCGATAAGTCTATGCTCGATGATAGCTGCAGCTTTTTTCGATCAAAGTTTAACATTCAATTGCAATTAATATAACAATACCAATTTCCATTTGGATGATGAAATCTTCTTGCCTGAGGAGCCTATATTAAAGTGCTTGATAATTGATTAATATTACAGAGTATCACTCTCGAGACATGCTGTTAGTGCTTGATAATGGATTAATATTACCGATTGTCACTCTCGAGATATGGTGTTAGTGTTTGATAATTGATCAATATTACCGAGTATCACTCT
>JAULBZ010000075.1:29190-42107 GCA_032360805.1 Neoturris breviconis
CGAGATATGGTGTTAGTGCTTGATAATTGATTAATATTACAGAGTATCACTCTCGAGATATGGTGTTAGTGCTTGATAATTGATTAATATTACAGAGTATCACTCTCGAGATATGGTGTTAGTGCTTGATTTTAACGCTATATTTATTTGCCTTATAAAACTCCTTTTTTCGTTGGATTTCGCAAAACGAATACTCTTTCGTGCTAACTGTGTAGAAGTACATCCAGTCCTATGCTTTATCAGTGAATATACATTACTCCTTGAAAAATCTTGCGTTATTGTACCAACATTACACTCGCTCGATTTTTCCTTTGAGTTTTGAGTATAATTTGTGATGAGAGGTTTCGTTGTTGGTAGTGGTACGATGATTTTCTTTTTTTGGTTAATTTCTTGTGGAGGTTGCTGTTTTGAATTTTTGATGACGTCACACGGGAACCCATCTATATGTATTGGCGTGCCAATGTAAACTTTGTCCACTTGGGTTTTGCTCCAAGGTGTTAAAGAGCTTTTCTTCTGATTATACCTTGAGTAAGGTTTCGAGTCTTTAATACTTCTTGCCCACTTAAGTAAACGAGCTTGGAGTCCAGTTGATAGGTCACGCATGGAATTCACTTTGAACTGAGTTATTATTATCAATTTGTAGCATTTTGTATGCCTATTCAGAGCAGCGTAGAATAATGGTGTCATTTCATGGCCATCACGTTTCGTTGAACTTATCGGACAATATCTAAGAAATAAATCCAAACATAGAAAACTTCCTTGATGAGCTGCTTGATGCACCGAAGTTTTGTAGATTTCTTTTGTTGATTGCTCTTCGCACCATAATCTTGATGGATGTTCTGAAACAGAATCTTCGCACCTAAAAATAAGATATCTTTAAACAATTGTTGCAGCGTCTGGAGTAAGGAATTTTATCTATTGCAGGACCGTTGACTTTGAGTTTTAGGTCTGCCTGGCAGACCTAAAACATGTGGGTACTTACAGTACAAACAAATAACAAAACCATGGAAACATTATGAAATGCAAAACGCAGAACAATAAAGTGGAGGTGGAAATTCTTCCAAATTTATTAAGCGGGGAGTTAGAATTGTCCGTATACGGAGTTATCCGGGACGATAGTGTTTTGCGCGGTAATATCCATGCGGCCACCAGCGTCAAACAAAAGATCTATTCACAAATACATGAAAACGAGGTGTTGGCTACTGCAGTCCACAAAAGGGAAGTTATTGCATTGCTGAGCAACCAACATCTATCGTTTTCCTTTGTGAATAGGCAATAGGTTTTCATATCCTTACCCTCTAAAAATATGAAAAATAACAAAAAATGACTGTTACAAAATTGTAAATAAGGGGGATCCTTTTTCATAACGTTTGATCATAAAGAATGAATGTTGGGGTAAATATTACCTTGCTCCAAGATGCATTACTAGTGTTGCTAATTTGATAGTATTATGGTGTGCAGCGATGAACAAAACAACTCTTAAAATATAATGATACAACTGTGTGTCATCAGCATAATTTGCGATACTGTCAATAATTTTTAAGATGTCTTTTTGTAAAGCTGCCTCTACTATACATCTAATATCCCGCCATATTTCAACATGCAATGTATCACCTTTATCAATACCATAATATTCAAGATTGTGTCTATCGTATAGTATTCGGCCACTTTTAGGATCGGTCAACCAAAATGAGCTGACGGGTAAACCAGTTCTATTCTGTATAATAGTCTTTAATTTTGAAATTGTGAGTTTATCAGAATATTCTTGGAATTCAATGATTTCATTTGTGAAATTGAGTTTAACACGCAAGTTTCCAACTTTTCTCACAACACGTTTACATGTTATTGTTGATCCTGATGAGATTGACAAATCATCGAGGATGACATCATCACTTAAGACTATACCATTATATATCATCTGGAGTTCAACATCCATCAACATCCATGAGCATTTTAAAAGTGTACCGAAATTAATTATTTTATGTAGACTTTCTTTAACTTTCGCAATAGTATCTAATGCGTTGGCATTGATGACGTAACGTTGTCTCTGATGCAGCACAAAGATCTTCATCATAATCCACTATCAAATAAAATGAAGTTAAATGTTATAATCTTTTAAAATATAAAAACTCTTTTTATTATGAGCATAACCTCCTAGTATCTCATAATTTGTCATAAAATTCGTTTATTTAATATTTACCGGGGGTTATGTTATCAGAAATCGGAGGAACAAATTAATAATTTTTTGATATCATTACCCCCTAAAAATAAGAGAAATTACAAAAGAATGCCTGTTAACATATTAGAGTTAATCTCAATAAGCAAAAGCCTGTTTAAAGTCCACAGTAAAGACGCTAAAACAACGTCGTTCGTTGCTCTGGCATCTTTACTGCGGACTTTAGATAAATTTTTGCCCATTATGTTGTTTCTTCCGAGTATTTCCATTTTTGCTATCTGATTGTAAGGATCATAATACTTGGGGTGGTTATACTAGAATCTTCCAATAAAATATTAAGTAACTGCGATATCGAACGAAAATTTTGAATTACAAACAGTGAAAGCGGAAAGCAACTTTTGCAAAGCGAATTACAAACAGCGAATTACAAACAGCGAAAGCGGCAAGCAACTTTTACAAAGCGAATTACAAACAGCGAAAACGGCAAGCAACTTTTACAAAGCGAATTACAACCAGTGAAAACGGCAAGCAACTTTTACAAAGCGAATTGAATTTCTAAAAATTAATTATGAAATATTAATTAAAAAATTTTGAAATGGAAAATGAAACAGCTACTGTTATAGCTTATAAGCAAAAGATCGTCATTTTTCTCACCATCTGTTAAATAAATCATTTGTTCGTTTTACGAATCATACATAATATGAAAAACCTGTGAAAGTGATTTTCTTTTTAGTTTCTAAGCTATAACACAGTTGGTAGGTATTCTCATTTCACAGTGAACACTTGGTCATAAACATTTTACAACCTATCAAACATTAGCCTGAGTTCCAGTCCCAAACTATGACAAGTAGTAGTAATGGACGCAGTTTGGGACTGGAACTCAGGCTAAACCTTAGCTAGTGTTATTTTGTTGAAAGGAACAGAATCAAAAATATTGGAGCTAAAATCCTTCCCGTATTGAAATTCTGAAATATTTGTATAGCATGAAGAAAATGTCGCTTAAACTTACTGTTTGTTAATAACATTTTATTAGATTATTTTATTATTATATGATGTGATACCTTGCGCAAAACAAACTATTGCTACAATTTATTCGTTAACATTTTGGCTTTTCTAACTGTTTCAGAGAATTGGCCTCAGAATGACGGAAAACTCTAGTTGTTCATATGGACCAAAGTGAAGTTCGAACCATTAAGTCATTGTGTTTTCGTTGTTTCATTTTACATATATTATGTTAGTTCCTGGAAGTAAAATACAAATGTTCGGTCACGGAATGACGGAAACATATTCCTGCACTTACCTTTTACAATATCGATGTTACAAATTGTAAGAAATGATTTAAAGTTGTTAATTCACTAATGTACATCCTTAAGTTGAACTTCGCTAATTCAAAAGTTTTGATTAAAAATGTAAAAAGACAAATTATAAAGTTGTGTTTCATATTGAAAAATAGTAGTTTTACGTTTAATTTACCGAGCATAGCTTTATATAACATTTCTGGAGTTTTAACAACATTTTGGTTTTACTTTTGACGTTTTTACAACGTTCAAGGTTTTGTTTCACTCTTTGTGCGCTTGTATTTTGAACATATGAGTCTTAATTTAAAATTAGAGAGTTACCAATATTACCTATATTGTTTAAAACACTCTCCGTTTCATGTCATTTTATTGGTATTTTTTCGACTTTGTATTGCAATTATATTAAAACGATACAGTTCCTGAAGCTCATATTAAAAGTATATTATAATGTGAATATTAAAATCATGCCATCATGTCATCTCAGAAAGTCCTGTTTACTGCTTAGCACCTGAGTACCAGAGACCCTGGGAAAAAGGTCTTGTAAGCCTGGGTCATAGTAGTCTGAAAATGTCCAAGTTTGTTTTTAGACATGCTCAGACATCCCTTGTATATTATTTAGTTTATATTCATTAATCCTATGTGTCTATGTGTCCCAATAGGCCTTGCTAATTGGTACACATAGGTGATTTGGGAATTAATATCCCATAGGTCAACCTCTTGCTTTATATTCATTGTTTAAGTACCTCATGCATTCCAATGCATTTGGGACTTAAAAAAGGAATAAAAAGCTTGATTTTTGTTGTAAAATTACTCAGTCTTTACAATTGTTGTAACAAACAAACATTCGCATATCATGAGTTTTGCCTCCATGAGTTTAATTTATATTCTCCCAGCTCTGCCTTTTACTTTTTTATATTGTTTTTTTATTGTTTATTTATTTATTTATTTTTATTGTTTATTTATTTTTCTAGCCGTATATTTGGTTATCGCCATGAAAAATTCGACTTATAAGGGTACTGAAAACGAAAGAGGTGCTTGGTTTGCTAGTGAAGTTGTTGCATAATAATGAAATCAAAGAAAACGTCAAGTACAAATATTTGGTTCCGATTTCACTCCTTATAAGGACTATTTATTACTTGATATCATACAAATAATTCGAACGTTCATTGCTTGATATCATACGAATAATTCCTTATACGGACTGTTTATTGCTTGATATCAGACGAATAACTCCTTATACGGACTGTTTATTGCTTGATATCATACGAATAACTCCTTATACGGACTGTTTATTGCTTAATATCATACGAATAACTCCTTATACGGACTGTTTATTGCTTGATATCATACATGAAACAGTAAATAATTGCACACCACATGCTCTAAACATGCTCCAAATGCAAACATGCATGTTCTAAATGCAAACATGCTCTAAATAAACTAGACAAAATGTTCTTTAAGAAAGCAAAAAGACATCCCATTGATAGGTCATACTTTAAGTTAGTGGATACTAACCTTTAGGGATTATGTGAGAAAGGATTGTTGTGTCAAAGTCATTTCATTGGTTTTCATTGAACGGTATCTCATTGGTTCTCGTCAATTTCAAGCTCCTGATACAACACCCTTCTATAGGTGGGTTTACACTTCACACTTACACGCGCGACTTGGTCAAAACTACCAGACAAAGAAAAAACGCATCAGCTAATCAAAATACCGAATTTATATTCGCTAGCAACTGCGACCAAGTTGTGCGCAGTGGAAACTCATCTTTATAAATACAGATGAAATTAATTCACATGTGAATACAGTCCCAAATATCTCCGCATATGAACTGTGGTAATACAGTACCTAATGGACAAAAACTTGTTCAAAGTCCACAGTATAGACACAACAGTTTTTAACGTCTTTCTAACGTCTTTACTGCAAACTTTGAACAAGTTTTTGTGCACTGGATTATGTGTGGTCATATTCGGTATCTTTCATGCTGATTTCTCTTTTACTTTAAATAGAAATACACACAAAGTGTTTCTATTTCTATGATTAAGAAAAGTTTATTGTGAATAATTACAATTAAAAGCATTAAAAACAGATTGAAAACCATCATAAACGTTCATAGAAAGTTAATCTAAACATTTAGATGATATCTGTGCCGGTACGTTATGTTTTTTCAACATAAGAAGTACGACGTTTTGACATTCTGCCCTCAATGCAACGACGTTTTGACATTCTGCCGTTAATGCAACGTACCTTGAAAAAACTTCGAGCCGGCAGAGATACTTTACTGCATTAGCCAATGACATCCGTGGCAATACACAGTCGGGATTGGTTCAAATGGAAAAGGGATATCGTTAATAATGCTTTATTTCTGGATGGCAGATATCTGAAATATATCCATAGCTTATATCGATACGATACAAAGTTTGTGAATAATGACTTAGTTGTTATTCCAATCATGTGTAAAATCAAACAGACCAAATCTGGAAATCACATGAAACCGCTAATATTTCGGCCATATGCTGAACAAAAGTGTTATTTCACATTTAGAAGAATACCTCTCTAAAACTGAAGTTCTCTTTTCTAGTGAAGCTTTATAAGTTCTATCAAACCATAAGACTGAAAGCAAATATACTATTGCCATATTGTACAAAAATGTTGTGATACTGAATGGGACAGATATTAAAAAATACACCACTCAAGGTAATCGCCTCATCCCTAGCAAAAGCTCGTGATATAATCATTATAGACAATGTTTGGTTGGAAATCCGAAAAAAGCTTTTGCCAAGAACTATGATAGAACGATTGAAGATGACGATGACGAAAACTTGAAATAAACTGTTTTCCAGAATTGTGTTTACTTATAAACAGTTATTAACAACTAATCTGAAATAAAATTTCCCTAAAAATGAGACTTATTTGTAAGTTGAAATTTATTGGCGATTTATGAGAATTGGTTTCCTAGAGGATGGTAGAGTATAGTGCCCACCCTTGCATCTATAGAGCATTATGATCTCTCATCCTCGTTATACAAACTAATTACTTGTGAAGACTGACTTGCTCGATTGCATTCTCTCCTCCACTATGACCTCTTACTCTCTAGGAAACTAATGCTCATAAAATCGCCAATGAAATTCATGTTACAGGTAAGTCTGATTTATTAGGGAACTAGTTTGTTACTAGTTTGTCGCGATGTGTGTATTATCACAATTTTGATGAAATATTATACCCTTTGCTAAAATCTATCTGAAATAAAATTTCCATGTTCCAATGCTATCAGGTGGATTATCATCGTCACAGTAATATTTGTCGTCACCGCTTTGTACAGTGAAGTGGTAATAACCATGAATGTATGCCATGTGAGAATATAAACGTATTTCTGAATCGATTCCTGTATGGCTCCATTTATTTACATTGACTGTTCCCCAAGATGAGCAGCTGATTGCTAGTGATGATGTATCATCAGAAAACGATATGTAGCTGTTGCAAGCGGTTGGGATAGTGTCAGAACGTGTTGTAAAATAATCTACGACAGCTTTTCCAAGAGCATCCGCAGTTGTTTTCACGTGAAATTTTGTACCACGGGTCGGTTTCCTGCAGTAAAATCTGAGTTGAGTAAAACCTGTTATGTCTTGAATCTGTTTTAGTGCTGTGCCATAAAGAAGGAAATTCTTAGTGTAACGTGCATTACCAATCTTATTTATGTTGGATGATGCGTAATCCAAACCGCCATAAGCACCAGCTTCACTATATGCCTGCGAATACAAAGTCCAACCACCTAATAAAAAATAGATAATAAAAAAGTACAAATTAAAACACGACAAGTTCATAGACACTTTATTTCGACAACGTTACACCGCACATTGTTAAGTCAAATTGTTTACACTTTTTACAAGATTTTATTTAAAAATTATACACAAGAGATTAATCAAGTAGATCGTGTAATATCGAAAATAATAACCATATATGGACTAAAAATCTATTGGACCTGTGATAATGACTAACTATAAAGATGGAGTGGAAAAGAATGTATTGTTCTGTACCACCTTATTCTGTACCGCCTTATCCTTTACACGCCGAGGAGGACACAGTTTTGTATCATAATACATATAACATAACTGTCATGCTATTGGTTAGTTATGATATAATTATAACTAAGAGTGGCTTTTGACAGCCGATCTTACGCCGTGTCTAACTTAATACAGCTGCGTTTTGATATCAAGATCGACATAAGTGCGGCTGTATAAAGTGAGCTTTTAATTAAGTGCGACGTTTTGAATTAAGATCGGCAAGTTTGGCTAATTTAAAGTAAAGTGCGGCACAAATGCGGCGTTGATTTATACAGTCGCTCTTGCGCCGCGTCTAATTTAATTCCGTGAAAAATTACGCGAGAATAGCGTTAAACAAGAGAAAAATATTGTCAACATATCTACAGCCAAAGAAGTGATTTCAATGGTAAATTCTAGTGATATTTTTCAACGTAATAATTTTATTTGAGCAGACGGATCTCTCCACTAGGCGAATTCGTTTGCTCAAATTCTAAATAAATCCAGCATGCACCGAATATGGTCATAAACGGAGTTAGTGAAATATTAAAAAGATGTAAACATAAGTAGAATTATAATGGATGATTTTACCACCATCAGTAGTAAGATCACACCAAGCCACCGTGGGGGTTCCATTGAAATTCAACCAATAAAATCCATCGATGAAGTTTTCACTATTATAACTATTCTTTACATCAAGGCATGAAACTTTATTGAAACCAAGGCTTTTAGATGGATCAAGTCTTCTTTTGGCTAAAAACAAATGAATCCATACAATTCCATGACGTCACGTTTTGCTTGATATTTAGACATCTTTTGGAACGTTTTTTAGAGATGTTCAATGGGTTATTGTATTAGCTTGTTCCACAAACTCGACGTCTGGGCAGAAAATGCTGGCAAAGTACCACAAGACACTTTTTGCCCCGGGAGAGTCTGCGGAACAGGCTATATTTCGTCTTAGAGTATCATGGAACAGCGTCGAAACTGCGTCAAAACGACGTCACGACATGAACCCATGTGTTTTACACATTTGTTAGGTGCAACGAATTTTTTCAAAAATTCAAAATTTATTTGGGCGCAAGTGAGTTTACTGCAACATTTATTAAGGCGCAGTGAATGAACCTTACTAGAACACGTTAAACATTTTTCATCATCAGAGTGTGTTCAATGTATTTGCAGCTTTGATTCATGGTAATGGATATATTCATATTTTCAAAGTTTCTGCCCTCAATTATATAACAATGATATAACAAAGAAACCAGTCAAACCAGTCCAACTTGTTTACAAATCAACCTTCCTAACAATATTTTTTAAATGTTTCCCAGAGGGCATTCGACGTTTAATCAACGTCCAAAAGACGTCTGCTTTGACGTCTAGAAGTCAAAACGATGTCTTTTTGACGTTAAATAGACGTCGAGAACCCACAGTGACATAAAGACAAGATAAAATAAAGACAAGTACGACGTCTTTTTGACGTTGTGATTACGACGTCTTTTTGACGATGTGATTCGATATCGTGTGTCTACTTGGAATTATTTGGTCGCTCACCTTGTCTAATTAGACGAAGTATTTCATTAGAGTTTAAGACTCTCCACCATATTGCAAAATCACTGATATACATCCCAGGACATTGCATGACCATTTTTACGTTTGTTGCATCGGCATAAGAACCAGATCCAGATGACTTTACAATTCCTTCAGTCTCGTTTACATACAAATTTAGAGTCTTTGTGTCTCCTATGGTGCAAAGAATATCCAAAATATTGATCAAATAATCGATAGCAAAATGAACATAGTTTTCGACAGAAATATTGTCGTTGTAAATCAATGGTTAACGTACGTTGTTAACTTTGAAGTTACGTCAGAGACGGAGTGTTGTATTAACCCTATTTATACCGGGTCGTTCAATGCTCAGTTAATCCGGGTCGTCCAATGCTTGAGTTAATCCGGGTCGCGCGTAAGCGACGCAATGGTTGTAAAAATGGAACCACAAATTGGGTCGGAAATTTTTCATGGAAGTAAACTTAGTCCAAATGGAATGCATAAAAAATCACTACATGAATGTTATCCACATATCTCAATATTAACGCAGTTTTTTAACAAAGATTTTTAAAATTTCATCCTAGTAGTATATTTTCTTTCATGAAATACATTACAATGAATTGAAGAACCAATTGCATTAAGAAAATGTCACTAACAAAGACTTATAACTCAGCAAGGCGACTTGGCGTAAATGCTCTGGGTTTTTTTTCCAGAAACCGCTCCGGTGTACATAGTAACTAAAAACTAAAAACTTCCAATATAAACCGTACTTCAGATAGCGGTCGCTTAAATTCGATTCGTGCAGAAGAGCGCGACCTGGTGTAAATAGGGTTAAGGTGTATTTCCACTACGTGAACTCGTTCAGATGACGTCGCTTTTAACCAATGTAATGATTCATTTAAAAATCCCGCGGTAGAAAACAGCAAGAAAATTCGAATTTGTTTCAAGAGCCTGGATACTAGGCTGCTAATAACAACAAAACTGGTCAAGTTTGCAAAAATAACTAAGATCCTAAGCTCTAGAATCTCTTGGGTATTCCCAAGGTAGTTTTAATTAGTTATGTTTTACTTGTGGTGTATATTGCTTGTTATGAGCGTTCAACCTAACTGTAACTATAGCCTAGAAAAACGTATGAGATGATCATTCGTATTCTTAACAATTCTGCATATTCTAAATATAAACAAATACCACTCCATGCTACTGCAACATGAGTCCAAAACTGAAACTTTGTGCCAATATTATTTCCTTTAACTTCCACTATCGTCTTGTAATTAGGTATGCGAACAGAAATGGTTGCTGTATTCTTCTGTATCGCGAATTTAAAACCTAGAAAAGACGAATAAGATGATATTTAACATTAAGTAGTATAACGAGAAGAGTAATGGCGGATCTCTACTAGGCGAATATTATTTATTATTTCTTTATTTTACATGGGTAAAAACTAACATAGCTACAGTCATGCAAACTAATTAAAGTTAACTATTTACACCCATAACAAAATCTAAATATTGTATATAAAAAACTGTAAAACATATTGTATACAAAAAACTGAAAAATATTATTCAATATATAGCTAGATAGCAACGTAATAAAATAAATATAATATAATATATTATAATCTATAAATATAAAATTCATTCAAACAGCTTAACATATCCTAATCCTTGTACATGGTCTTGATAATCTACATGGACAATTATCTGGTACCCACTGCTTTATTTCTTCTTTAAATGTGTTCAACAAGGGCACTTCTTTAAGTTTATCTGGTACAATTCCCCATATTAGAGGTCCTAAATGTCTTAATGAGTCCTCTCCTTTATACACAGTATTCACATTAGGAAAATTAAAATCTGTTTGTGATCTAAGATATGGACCTACGTATTTTCTTTCGATGAATATTTCATTCATAATATCTGGAGCTAAACCTTTTTTAGATTTGTATAACTCAATAGCCATCGATTGTATATTCCGATGGTGCATTAGCTAGTAATGACTTATCTTTTCTTAATAATTCTTCGAAAGTCGAGAGGTCATCCTTTTCGTCATCGTCATTCGTTCGTACGAATCCTAAACAAAGCCATTACGTTGCTTGAAAGCTTTCAACCAATAGAATTCATGCAAACGAATTCGCCTAGCAGAAATCCGCCTTAATATATACCATCGTTCACACCATGCGAATATAACGTATTCCTCTCCGTATAAGCCCTGAGCTTATTCGCGTTTGTAGGACTTTAATCACACGATATGTGACGTTAATTCCCACCAATAGAATGTCTTCATTGTAAAGCAAGCAGCCAACGGAGGTGTTCTTAAAAAAATAGGTGTTCTGAGGTGGTATACTAGCTGAGAATTGAAGCTAATTACCTTCCAGGAAGAAAAGCACAGCTGGGGATTTGACCTGTTCTTATGCTGTTAATCGTCTCTAGCTGAAATATAATCTGTTCTGAGCAGGCGTTTTATCAATTGGAAAAACAATCTGTTTTTGGAGAATCCAGCGGAATCCTGGCTGGGAATATGATCAGTTTTGAGATGTGTTATTGCGTGGGGGCGGATCCATAGTAGGTCAAAACAGTTAGATGACTAGTTAGATTTTATTCTTCTAAAACGAGGCTAATTTTTGCACTTTTTGCCCACTTTAGAGTTTTTTAGATTGACTAAAAAATGTTGAAAACAAAAGAAAATCCGCCATGCCCGATTTAGGCTGGACAAAAAATCGTTACACTCTTCATTTCGCAGTTACTTTCACATGGATTTTTTGACCTATTGGAATTTCTTAGCAGTCTAAAAAATGCGATCTAGGCTGAGTGAAACAGACTTTTGTTTTTGATTCTGCGGTTGCTCTCAGGAGAAAGCAGGTATTTAGACTAGGAGAATGTACAATAACTAGAAATGTGAGCAGTGTGAATATGGCTATCAGTTATTTTGATATTTTGCTGTCCTATTGTGTAGAATTAATTAGCACACGTCATTTAACATCTCCTTTGTGGATACTTCTGTAAAATCATCAGTTTGCTAAACACATGGCCCTGATTTCTAACATAGTTTAGGAGTCCTTGCTTTTTTTAACCTTGCTATTTTAAATTAGCTACTGTAACTCTCTTGGAAGTAGATCTGAGCATTGATCTCTGATCAGGCTACTAAAATTTATTTTATTGCTCTAGTTTTCTATGATTGTTTTATTTTTAATTTCAAATGCAAGTTTCGATCTTTGGTGTTATCTCTAATGTTTTCAAAGTTGTGGTATTTTTTGTATGATGTTAGAATGTCAACAATATGTTCCAAAATCCAGAAAATTCACTGACTTCGTCCATCCTTCGTCTATCCTCTGTATATGTTTTCTACAATTCACGCCCAAAGTATGCCACACAAAACTAACAATGACTATTAATAACCTGTTTTAGTTTATAACGTCATAATCATGCATCATGTCAATATTGAATACTGTTTGGTTCATGGTGGGTTCTGGTCGGTTCATGTTGGATTCTGGTTGGTTCATGGTCGGTTCTCGTTGGTTCTGGTCGGTTCTGGTCGGTTCATGTTTTAACACGCGCAAAGTTTTATTACAAATTGCGACAAAAAGATTATTACATTTTGTGACAGTTATTACATTTTGTGACAGGTATTACATTTTTTGACAGGTATTACATTTTTTGACAGTTATTACATTTTGTGACAGGTATTACATTTTTTGACAGTTATTACATTTTTTGACAGGTATTACATTTTGTGACAGGTATTACATTTTGTGACAGTTATTACATTTTGTGACAGGTATTACATTTTTTGACAGGTATTACATTTTGTGACAGTTATTACATTTTGTGACAGGTATTACATTTTTTGACAGGTATTACATTTTGT